>PNEQ01023509.1:0-18259 GCA_003012365.1 Medauroidea extradentata
CCGTGCATTTAATGAGTACATATTGTAGATAAAATTTATCGGAGCACTGTAACGTAAATATAAACACTGTACAAGCCTATGTAAATAAAAGCACGTGGCAATGTTGATGTTTACATGTAGCGGAAAGATATAAACTGGCAGAAAATAGAAATTAATCAGGGCTTTTTTTAGTGCTCACTTTATTCCGAATCACCTATAGGAATGTTACTGACAAAACTGAAAGTGACACAAATTTACTACCAGTCAAAATAAATTTATTTTTTACTAAAAGATTTTCTTAAGTGGCTTACACAGAATAACCATGTTCAATAAAATAATACTATCTCACCTGAAACTACTTAAGAAAAAACTCAGACCACAGGTTTGTTAGATAGTAGAAGTACGAGTATTATATTTGATACTATTAAAGTGAAACTAATATTAAATGTCAGTAAAAGAGATGGTTGAAGAAATGATCAACGGTCTACATGCTATGGCTCCATAATTTCTCACTCCTGACAGTAACATGAGCTCCCCTACTGCAAGATGACAGCACAAGCACAATATGTGAGGGGAGTGTACTCACGGCCTTGAGCTCGACGCCTTGCCGTATCTGGTCCAGAAGGTCGCTGCGAGAGTCGGAGGTCAGGGTCGCCTGCTTCTTGCTGCTGTCCACCTCCACGTGCTGTAACATACACAACTAGCACAGTCATTCTCTTAACACAAGCGATGCTGCTACCATGAAGTTCACCTCACACAACTGACTGGTTACAACATTCACACTCGCAACACCTGATCAAACTGTTTCACACTACAAGAATAAATTTAATTTATGGTCCATGAATACTTTCATGAGCATTGTTTATTATATATAGCTATACACAACAGAGCAATGTTTTTAAACTGAAAATTCAATTTTTCAGAATACCGTAAAATATTTTGTTCAGTATTTCAGCCACTTCTTTCAAAATCATTAATTTTATGTAGCATATCTCACTTTTGTATAATAAGACAGCAATGAGTGCTACAGGTAAGACACTACTAAATATGTGACACGCCACAAGAAATGGTCCTTAACTTCATATACCTTGAAGGTCAGTTTACCATACAGACTAAAGGACATCCTTTAATCTACGTACTTTCCTTTCACAAATATTACTACAACCGAAAAGACAATTCATTACAACCATGAATTAACAAGGCCACACCTGTCCCGGGAATGACCTCGTGAAACCCTGCATCATAAAATCCAGTGTAAAATGAGGGTTAGGCCTCACTGTGCCCGAGAATGACCTCATAAAATTGCTGCATCATAAAATCCAGTACATACTTTTAAAATGAGAGTTAGGCCTCACTGTGTTTGAGAATGATCCAATTAAATCGTTGCATGATAAAATCCAGTACTTGAAAAATTAGGATTAGACCATGTCCCGAGAATGCCCTTGTAAAATCGTTGCATCATAAAATCCAGTGCTTGCAAAATCGAAGTTACGTCTCATGGTGCCCCTTGTAAAATCACTCTCTTGTAAAACCCAGTACACTTGACTCCTGATTTTACGAACCCTGGATTTAATGAAGGTAGTGTTATGAGTACTCTCTCAGGAACCCTAAAATAATACCAAAATTCTATGAAAAAAAAAATTGTAAGGAATTAAAATTACATTAAAAAATACATATGAACTAATTCACGGTGTTAAACTATGATTTGTAGAGTTACAGTTAATACTTGGTAAGTTGCAATATTAAAAACAAAACAAAAATGGTGAAAATCCATTAAAACATGTGGTATGGACTTTTTATAGACTATTTTTCCAAGTTTATCTCTCTCTAGCCTCACGCCAACACTATTTGAGTTCTTACACGAAATTCAACCATACTAGCGTGAAATTATTATTTCTTTACTACTTGAATACCATACATACGTAAAACAATTAACTTGACACTATTTGCTTCAACAGTACGTTACCTTATTTCGTAAAATATGCATTTCACATCACAGGATAAGCACAATTATCGTGCTACCTACCTGCCATATGTACTGTACAAACATTTGTATATTGTGTAGTCCCGGAACTCCTTACTTATTTCTACGCAACATACTGGCTCTGGAAGTGATTCATTGCAACCACTTATACTCGTAATTTTTGACAATTTTAGGTGAGAATGTCACAAAGTGGCGTTTTTGGCTGGTTGAACGTCAGTATATGCTACTGCGCCACTATCTATCCTCCATCTTGTAAATGGTAGTACAGAATTGCTAACTGTCCGCCCTGTACACTACTTCCACCTACGTCCGCGCACAATAATTTGTAAGTTTTTTTACTAACTGACTTAGTATCAAACATCGAGGGATTTAATAATATAGAAGTTATATAAAATGGTACAATAAATAAATACATCTGCTTTTTCCTTCTTACTTTGGTGAGAAATTTACATGGACATTATGCTGGCTAGTAATGTATGCCTAGTAGATGTGCACCAGTGCATTAAAAATTGTTTTTGGTAACAATGGGAAATTGTAGCTACCGATTCACATGTATTTTTATTTTTGTTTTGAAGACCTCTGTGTATGTGAGTAAATTATTATTTTTAAAATACATTTTTTGGTTTTCTGCATAAAAATAAAAAATGACCTTACTTTCGCAAGAAAGCACTCATGAACTCTGTTTTCTCTTCTTCTTTTTATTTATTAATTAATTTTTTTTTTGGGGAAATGGTGGTCATGTCTGCCGTTCAGAAATATGCTTTTAATCGGAAGACATCTGGCTGCTGATATGAATTTATGTTTATATGTATTATTACACTTCTTAATTTCCCACAAAACACTAAGAAAATTGGTGCCTGACTAGAAACTCTTTGCAGAAAAAATTCTACTTTAAAATTTGATAATGGGGTGCGGGCCAAATATGCCACTAACGATTTTACGAAGGTAGCAATTTTACAAATGCATTGAGAGGAACCGTGCGTATTCGTAAAATCGGAGGTCTAGTGTACTTGTAAAATTAGGGTTTGACTGTAATGACTAATCACTTACGCTTCAGAACTACCATCATGAAATAAACAAACAGGGTTCTGTAGCAGCTGAAGTAACACCATACCTTAAGTGATTTCCCCATACGGATGGATTCTAACAGTGCAGAGCGGGGGTCTGCAGCTGCAGCTGCAGCGGGAACAGGGGCGGCCGGGCCAGGTGGTGGTGGCGGCGGCAGGGGTCCAGAAGTCTCTGCCGGGGGCATCGGCGGTGGTGGCGGGGGCGGCGGGGCTGCAGGCATCCCTGCAAACATACATAAATGTGGTACATCCTTCTCCATCTCATCTCATCACTGTCTTTAAAACTGCAAACTTAACAAACCTGAAAAATTTACAATAAGGTCAAAATATTCTGAAACGACAAGTACACAATAAGAAAAAAACCTAGGTCACTTTTGCCTTTGCTTACTTTAACAGAGAACTCGTAAAATAGAATGTGACAGGTAATTAGCACGTGTTTCCTACTTCACTGAGGAATGATACTTAGTTCAGTTGACCAGCAACCACTATCAAAACATGGTTGTGTCACTATGCACCATTCAGCTGTGTCCTTAATATGTAAAATAATCAGGAAATAAGCCCAGTATGCTGAGAGGTGGTGGTGGTAGTGCTTTTAGGCCTAAAATTGTCAAATAATTTTTAGGTCCAAAAATAGAGGATGGACTACAGTAGAGTGGAAAGTGGGGAAAGAGAGGGATAGAGAAAGACTGCAGGTGGTTTAACACCTCATACAGCTAATTAGTGATGGAATCAGTGGCTGTAACTGTTTACAAGGAAGGTATTGACCTACAGTCAATGCAGCACATTTCTCAGGACAAAAGGGGAACTAAAAGAAAGACAGTATGTGTGGTGTCAATTCACCTGATGTACCAGGTATTGTTCAGTAACAGTATGTAACTCGTACAACTTTTTACCACTGAGTGAGAATGGTAGCTGGGAAGTAGACAATATCAAACTTGAACGCATACACAGTCACAACATGAAAATAATTTAAGTACCTTATGCTGATAATTTTTCAACATCCATATCACAAAATAAACATTAAGACTTCCTGTTGCTGTGTGGCATTCTGTTGTAAAACCAACGTGATAACAGTACAATAACAATTTTCCTGAACTCAGATTTTACGACGTGAATTTTGGGTACGTACTATCAAAAATACTGCAAATGGATGTACAAAATAATCACAAAGAAAACACTATAGTAATAGTAAGAACTACATAATTTGTAGAAAATTAATTTTTGATTTATTAAATTGAATTTAGCTTGTCACAATTTGCAGTAATACTACTAAATTTTATGAAAAGCTTCATTTTATGAGTACTTCAGTTTTGCAAAGACCCTAAATTTTACGAACATCTTGATGTTAAAAGTACTGTACCTCAATTTTATGAAGTCCTCAGTATATAAGACCATACAATTTAGTGTTCATGCCATGTTCATAAAGGCTTTCATATTTGAATTTCTCAGCCTGCAAATATGAAGCAAACCTACATTTCTTTACAGTTTGGAAAATTTGAAAAGGAAGTTGCAAAAATTACTACATAGTACAGTAGAACCTCTTTGTATTGAACCCAGATGTATTGAATGTCAGCATCTATGGAACACATTCTGTGGTTCCGTGTTTTATTTGTTTGCATTTCAAGATCACATCCATTGAATGTCTTCATGTACTGAAATTTTTTGGCAGTTCCCCTGAGAAACTACGGAAAGAGGTTCCACTGTATCATCAATTTCATGACGAAATTATGCAACATACTGTAAAATGTAAAACAGTTCCTCAAAACCCTTTTCATATCAACATATTCTACTAAAATACGTACTACAGTAGTAAATTCCATAAAATTGTGTAACAGTTAAAAAAAATGACATATGGTTTGTAATGTACCTTATATACATTACATATTGCAATACAATGCACAAAATATTATCAGTAATCACTGTAACAGGTCTGCCATTTTTAAAAGCTATACAGTATGTTCGAATTTGAAAACCAAGATGCTGCATTTATTCACTTAGCATGAATTATAAGAGACTACCTGAATACTGTGAGTATTTATAGTAAATATTACAGGCCTCACACAGCAGCAGAACCAAATCAGGGCATACAACTGCACTGCATTGAATACTTTGCTGTGTTTCAGTACCTAACATCATGCACATGAGAGAGAAGTCTGAGCAATTTTTCATTCAGAAAGAACATCACATGTTACCACAGAGTACTGTAACAACACTGACGTTATGTACAAGGGTTCTCAGAGACTACAAATACCCACCTTGTGGTTGGGGCGGTAGCGGCTGTGGTAGGCGCTGGGGCAGCGTCTTGATTGGTGGTGGTGGGGGCGGTGCTGTGAGGGGCTGAGAAGGAGGCGGAGGCAGCGCTCCAGTGCGAGCCGGAGGTGGCGGGGCACTGCGAGTCTGCGTCAGCTGGCTCAAGGGTGCGCTGCGCACCGGGACGGGTGGAGGAGGCCCTTTGACCTCCTCCTTGACAGCGTCCAAGCCACCATGGTGCTTGATGAAGTCATAGATAAACTCTCTAGTTTCACGGTCCTGCAGCTGGCTGTCCGACACTCCTGCCTGCAACACGAGCATGTCGTCCTCACACATACTGTTGACGAGAAACTGAAAACGTAGGTCACACCGATGTCTGTAACAGGTAATCAAGGTTTATTTTTTCCAACACATCACAGCAGGTTGTTGTGAACTTTAAAGATCTTTAATAAAAGAAACTTATTTGTCACATGTAACTTTAAGTAATAGATACATATGTGTATGTAGTTTTTATCTCAACATGACATATTTCTACTGAAAAAAAAAAATAGAACAATCTTGTCTTAATACACGTGTATTAAAGTACCTTGGTACATTTTGTTTATTAACTATTAATTTTTTGTGATTTGATGTAATCCCTTACGAGATGATTTTATTTAGTAGTACATGTTGACTTCACCAAACTTGGCTCATTTTCCATACCTATTTTCTTATCTCTTGGTTTCCTGGGACAGCATGAGACTGCAATACATCGCTTTATCACTCACTTCCATTGCAAAAATCTCCTTAAGAAATTATGCAACAGTTGGACAACAGCTCACCTTAGCGAAGAACTCGGTCAGCTGAGGGTCTTCCACATTGTCGACATCAAAGCCCTTGTTTGGGTCCCAGCCGACGTGCGACACGTGTCGGAAGTCTTGTGGCAGTCCAATGTCAGCCTTGGTCAGCCGACGCTTGGCATCCCTGTCCTTCCGCCGGCTTCTGCCTGCAAACAATATTACTACTGCTGTATTTGCTGGCATATAAGACGACAATTTTTACATATTTTTGGCCCTCAAATATTGCTACTCGTCTTATACGAGGGTGCAAAAATTTTTGGTAGCCAAAAATCGTTTGAAAGCTAAGCTGTAAGCTGTGGAGTTGTATGATGTTTCAAGGAATTGCGTTTTTCGTCACAAATGAAAACGAGTGCCCCGTTTATTTTAATAAAATTAACGATACAAAATTTTGATGAGCGTCATTTATAATAAAGGACACTTCCTCGCAGCGATTGATGCGAGCGCGTGCCGAGATACTTTGTCTCGCCAGCCTACAACTCTCGGGCGGAGAAAACGAGGATCTAGGTCCGCATGCTTTCATCCTTTGTCTTGCAAGCACAAGACTCTCGGGCGGAAAAAACGAGGATCTAGGTACCGTACCACACATTCATGTGTCTACCATCTAGTGCTAGGCTGGCGGACAACAACGCACAGGAATGCGATGACCTTGCAAGCAGCTGTTGTTGCCCGGCGTGCCTTAGACCGGCGTTGCCAAGTCGCGCACACCTGCCGGCAAATGGAGATATCGCCGGCCGCCGCCGTGTATTTCCTTGGCTCTTGAACGCGTGGAGAGCAGTAGTAGCCAATGTTATTTGTTTATGTGTCTACTGTGATGTTTATATGCCGTTAATAAATGCATTGAAAATATTTAAACTAAATTTTTAATGTTTCTGGCAAAGGAAAAAATTTTTTTTCCGTCGGGAATTTCAAAATTAGTAATTTACTTTTTTTCAAGATTTTGTACCTTCAAAACTATGACTCATCTTATATGCGGGGTCGTCCTATATGCCGACAAATATGGTGTATTTCATAGTTGCAATACTGATTAGTGATTAAGTTTCAGTTTAAAGTAGAACCCCTATATTACACTTTCTACGACACAAATGAAAAATGGTGTAAATGAGGGGAAAGTGTAAATGGAGAAAACTACAAAAGCTACAACCCTCATATTGTTACAGCAGAAACTTAAATAAGACAATTCATAAGCCCAGCACAGATTGACATCAGAAAGCACTCAAAAAACTTTGCAAGTAAACTATAATCAACGGGTAGAGATACAAGTATTTCACGTACTTGTTCTAGGTCAAGTTTAATGTCAAGAATGTATACATACATCACTGCAACTTCTGTGAATAAACAGCTGTTGTTGACTACCTTTGCAAACAGTAACACATAAGGAAATATTTAGTGGTGATAACATGTAGCATACCTGCTAGAACTGTTAGTTGCCAATGGATAATTGACTCTGGTCAGTGCGTATATAGAACTGAGGAGTATAAGCTGTTGCAACATGAATATGTGAAATAATTTTGCCTCTACTATTACCGATAATCTGATTCTAACCAGAAAGAATATATTTTTGTTTAGACAAACATGCTACTGGGCATTGAGGGAAGGTGTGATTCATACTACTAAAATACATTTAATTGCTCGTTTGTTTTTAAAACTTTTTGTACCTATAAATAGGAAAAGTTTACAGATACTATCTCTTTATTGTAATTTCCTCCATTCCGAATGCAACAGTTACCTTAATTTATACGTGAAGGGCAAAATATCATTTGCTTCACAAAAAAAAAAAAAAAAGTGTAAATCAGAGGAAGCAAGTGACAACTACAGTGCAAATGGAATTGTTAACACTGGAAAAATAGTGGGAATCAAAACAAAAAAAATATTGTGTATTTAAGGGGAAAATGTAACTCAGGGAATTCAATATTTGATTATCTCAATCAGGCCAACATTTCTATAGAATATTTTAGGGCAGTTTGTAAAACCTTAGAAACTATGAAAAAATTAGTTCTTTCACTTACAGAAAACACACTAAACCATCATCTCATTATTTTTCCTCAAAATTATCCCTGTAGCAATTTTCTCCTCTTCTCAAAGAAGAAAACTGTTTTAGTCAATGCACAATATTATTTGTCAAACATAATATAACTAACATGTAAATACTCACAACACAGGGCCAATGCTTGATTTTATTAATTAATAACTAGGTAAAATTTTGTTAAGTACCATAAATACATTTTCACTTTTAATTTATATTAAATTTGGCAGTTTCAATTAGCTAATTCTTACATCATAAGTAACAAAGTGTTATATTAGTCAAATCTTTAATAACCTCCTGACTGTAAAATACATGAAATTATACATCTTTGGTACAATGCCAGAGTCATCTACAGGCCACACAGTAAGCATAGTTCTGAGTACTGCATAGCTCGTCAATGTACAAGACATGACGGCAGAGGTGGACATACACATACCTGTGGAGTGTTGCTGCTTGGGGCTGGGAGCCGGGGTGAAGCTGCCGTTGACGAGGGTTGGCGCCCCAGAGGACTGCGGCTGCACTGGGGCATGTCCCTGGCTGAAGGAATGCTGTGGCTGTAGCGATGACCGCGACCTGCGCTCTGCAAAACCACCTTACAATCAGCATGCTACATTTCCTTGACCTGTTGCCATGAACACAAAACTCACAAACGAAAAAATATCTTTATGCATTAAATATCCTAAAAAATCGTAATGTTGAGGACCAAACAAAACCAACTACATTAGAACCTCTTTTTTACACACTCCCATTTTTACATTTTTCCTCATTTTACACCTACTTTTTGTGGTCCCATTTGCTGCTTTTACATTGGAAATATTCCAATAGTTACACTTTTGTGCATTTTACAATTTTTCCAGGTCCCTTGAGAAGTGTAATAAAGGGGTTCCACTGTAGTACATGCTGCAATATTTCTAGAACACTACAATTTATATAAAAGATGAACAATAAATTGGCCAATAATATCATCTAGCAAACAATAACATATGTCACCCATACACATCAACCTTCTTTAATGCAAAGTTTGATGAAGAACTATTTCAAGTTGTTGGTGCAATTTATGCCAAAAGGCGAACTGATGGGACGTTTTCTGTCTGCTAATCGCATACAATGTCACAAATATTACATGTACAGTAAATTATTTTTCCAACATTTCCACCTGTACCCCAACATCACAAAACCAAACTGTAAAATATGAAGCGGAACCTTTAAAAATTATAAGTAAGAGGAACATAATGCCCAGCGGTGAAAGCAACCCTTAACATATTAAACCCTACAATTACTGCATAGCTACATGTACAAAAACCTATCCCATTCAACTGCAAAGCAGCAGAGAACCTAATTACTAAATTACGTTATATTACTATACTAACAGACAGCCACATTATTAATGGTAATATATAGTTAATGAATAAATGTAACAATAACACAAGAATACAAGTTGCTCACTATATTTTACCTGATCTGCGTTTCTTTGCTTCCAACTTTTGATGGAGAATTAGTCTCAATTTAGCAGCTTCCTTTTCGTCAGCAAAGTTGAACGCAACGATGCATTCCTGATACAACACAAAAGATCACTAATTAAAACCTTTGAAGGACTCGCACTACTCATACCTCCACTACACTATGCATGCTGGAAACGAACACAGTACAACCCTGTTGTTACATTTCACAAGGGATTTAATAAAAAGGAAAACATTATAACAGCGTAATTTCCTATTGAAAAACATGTCTGTGGACCAAGAGAAGGTTCCACAGTATTAAATGCATTTCTTGTATTCCATTGTAGGTAAAGAAGTCACAAAATAAAACACTTGACAACATATGAATTTGGTAAAAAAAAATTATGAAAAAATCGAAGCCTACAGTCAGAGATGTGCAGTACTGTATTATAAATTTATGTATGTATTTGAAATAAGGCATACGTAAACAGCACTGTTAAGGCCACGCTCTATAGTTTCTACTGTTAAGCGATAGTAATTTTTTACACCTAAACGAGAGCAGATATCAAAAATCTCTGGCAGTTTTGTATAAAATAGTCTTCTCCATGTTAGCAGATATTTTTAAGGCAGTAAATACTATGGTTTTAGCTAACTATGCGATTAATGAAATTCTGGTTAATTTACATTTTAGTCGAAAACCATTTTAACTGCTTGCTTTCAAAAAATTACCTACCTCTGCAAAAGCAATTTTAAACAAGACTGCCAGCCAGATTTCTTATATCTACTGTCGTTTAAAAAAATAATTATGTCAAAAACAGTAACTACTAAAGAGCATGGCCTTAACAATTGCAAATTCCTTCCAACTGATTACACAAATTTCAAATAAGAATACAGTTGCTTTGCATTAACTGTGGAAACAATCAATTTGTTTAAAGATGCATTTTAAGTGGTTACCATATCACTTCACATATATAGTAGAATCTTCAATTATACTGGAGATCTGTATCAATCTAAGCAGTACACTTTGAGATACAGCTACATGAAAAGACAGATTTTAGAAGTGTTGGAAAGGTTGGAAATATGCCCAATGTGTACGATGTTTCAAAAATATTTAGAAGTTCTTACCTGAAATGTGTTTTTATAGTACAAAACTATAGTAGAATATTATTTTATTTACATAATTACTACTAGTTTTTTTCTTATTACGATTGTAATATGTTAGTATTTATTTTGTTTTCCTTAAATTTCAATGATACTCTAAATAAATTTATTGTTTTATCAACCGGGTTAGTTTTCGAATGTCAGTTAGGGTTAATTAGGTTTGTTTCCAAAAAAGAGTAAATTAGGACATACATCCATTTTCTTTATTTTCCATAAAAGTAATTTTGTGTTACACTTTTTGTTTTATTTAGATTTCTTTTAGCGGTTATTTCCCCCCCCCCCCCCTCGACCCATACATTCGAGAGTTTTGTCTGAGGTTTAATCTCCAACCCAGACATCTTTTAAGAAGGCTTTTGAAGTGCTTGCAAGTGCGTGGGTTTGAGATTTAAATTCTCTGGGGCGACACGAAAATTAACATAATATCTTGACGAGCTCGCTAGTATATCCAGGAAATACTACGTAGCATCGTGAAGTTTCAACTATATTTGTAATGCCCAGAGAACGTTTCAGCAGAGAATGGACAGAAGATTAAAGAAGATTTTTGATTCTCTGACATCTTAGCATATTTTCAGTGTCAGATCAGATTTTGCAGCCAATGACGACATGGAAAGGAAAGTTCTAATGGCAAAGAGACTTAGTTCAGTTTTCTCCTAGTCGCAAGCAATTGGCATACTGTATTTTGTTGTAATTGATATTTTTCAAGAGAATTAACATAATTTTGAAATGGTCACGGAGTATATTTTATGATCTTTACCCCCAGAGGTCCTGAAGAATAGGAGTTTCCTCATGGCTTAAAAAGATTTGATTTGCATTAGTAGAGAACATAAATTGAACATTTAGGTCTAATTTGATTTTAATAGTAGCAAAAGTTGTATGAAATAATATATTTTTAAGATTTTAAAGTATCATTTTCTGCAGCACGAAAAACATTGTTTTTTCATAGTTGAAGCCTCAATTTGCACTTTAATTAATTTTATTTCCAATTTAATTAAATTTAGTTCCAGTTTTAAGTAATCTAATTTTACATGTTGGAAGTATGTGATAGTTGACATTTCTGAGCAATAATTGTTTTCTATTTTATTTCTCCAATCGTAGTATTTCAGTCAGCATAATTTTCTTCACATTATTTACTATACAGTATTCTATAGTCTTAAGTAAATTCTAGTATACATGTTTATTGTGTTCTTCTACCATTCATGGTGGTTAGCTAGGGTGGTAGAATTCATCTTGAAGTCCACTGGAACAGTGTACTAGTATTTCTAGTCTTCACACTAAGAAGCCTGCCTGTCTCTGCAGAGGTAAGAAAGGTTAATGCTGCACTTTCCTGCTACCACAGCCAAATTTAAACCCTGAGACATCATACAAGGCAGTCCAACAGTTTCCAACTAATCTACACGAAGCCCACATATATTGTACACCATCAAGTGGTCATCCGTCCAAGAGACCATTACAGAGAAGTGTACCCCATACATAAAACACTTACAATAATTTTGGAAGTAAACAATTATTTCTATACTGTTGCAATGTGATTTAACAGACAAGTCGATAAACTTCTTGACAACTGTAGTTACAATAACACGGAAATGTTAATTTTGAAGCTAAAAATATTTGGTTTTCATAATGGTGGGAAAAATATAATCAACAATATTACTGAACATTTTTTATGACTGTCAAGTCATTTAACAAATCTTCAAAAAATTTTCATTCGAGTTGCAATGTGTACTAAGATATCTTCACCTGCAACATAATGCTTATTTATCTGATATCTTAAGCATCTTATCTGTACATTAATCCATTTAGCAGATAGAGCATGATGCAAACAACCCATGGTTCTACGTGAGAGTGTGATGAAGTTCTTGTAGCGTAATTTTGAAAACACAGCAAGGGTCTGGTTAATTTGGTAAAATAAAATGTCTCAAGTGTTAAATGTTTAAAAACATACCAAAACTGTGCAATTAAATTCTCATTCTGAAGACTATAGCTTCATTAAAATTAAAAACATTAAAAAATGTTAGTCTGTACAACATATTTATTACTTAAGCACAAATTTTGTGCCATACGTAGGTACTACCAAATCATGGGATATTTTACTTTTAAACCATAATATATTCTCTAATCATAACTGCTAATGCATTATTAAAAAACATTTAAGCTTAGGGTATTTATATACATGTACAGAATAGTTTGAGTTGATTTTTATTTTGCTCTGAAGGAAATGGTGATTAATGCAATACTTTGTCCTGTATTCAGTTCTCAAAATCACTCTAAATACAAATTTTAGATTTATTGTAGAGCAAATGCCATAATGGGTAAGGATATATTTTCTACAGGTTCAATCTGTTAAGTTCTCAATTTTACAGGACCATTTGAACAGCAAGGTACAGTAGTGATTTGGTCAGAGCAGTCAATTTCCACCATGATCATAGAAGTTCAATTTTCTATCTGGGTCACTTCCATATGGGAAACTTGGCTGACATTGTGTTTGCCAGCTAGTTTCCTCTGTGCACTCCCCTTTCCGCCACTCTTGTATTGCAATGTTGTTCAATACTGTACTTACTTTACATCATCCTCACCGACACTAAAGTCGCAGCTATAAAGTGCAGATCAATATTCTTACAGTACAATCCCTTCTACTACCACGCTGCACTGCTGTCAAAAATATGCAACCCTTCAACACGCAGAAAAGATATTTTTTATTGAACTAGGGGTTGACAGTGCTGCTTATTCAACAAAACTGAAAGGTAGACGAAGACATAGTACAACAGGTTGCATGCTTTCAAAGAAGAGTGACTAATGACATCTGACCTCTGCCTCGAAGGTGTGGAGGAAGGGTCGCGGAGACTTGTAGTCCATGCTGTTGTACACCTCGTGTTCCCACACCATCTGGCGGCGCGTCAGGCAGAAAAGCCGGAAAAAGTATGAGCGTCGCTGGTTGTCCTTCACCAGGCACAGTACGCCAGCGTCTCTACGGCGCCATGCCGTGTGGTCGGGTGGGTCGGTGAGGAAGAGTTGCACCACGGCGCTCGCCAGTGCCTGCAACACCCGTCGTCGACCGTCGTTTTACAACAGTCGAGTTAAGTGTGTCTGACCAGCTACAGTGCTGTTCTCAACATTATATATAACAATGCTTAACACACATGGCAGCTCAAAGTCTCAAAAGAGCTCTTTCTGTTGATGTGTACTACAAGGAAAACTGCGGACTTGCGAACATACACAATATCACATAGCAAAGTCTGTTGCCCAGAATGTGAACAAACTGTCAAACCAATGAGGAAGTTTTAACAACAGATACACACTACCAAATCATTAAAGATGAATGCAATGAACCAACAGAGATGACCAACGCTCATGAGGAATGCATTGTTCCTCACATCAGAACCTCACCATGCATTTTAGGCACAGTATTATCAACTACATGGCAGTAAAAGTGTTTCACACATTACTTGCTATAGAAATAGATATATGATGGAAAAACTGAAACCGTACAACACACTATACAATATTTTAGCATTAAATTGAGTACTAATTTGACGTGTGCCTAGCACACCCTCCCACTAGTCTTTCCGCTGCACTGTACTCATATAGTACAGCCTACACTCAGTGCGTGTTGTGAGTAATATACATTGCTTTTAAAATCTGTTTCTATAAGTTTACTCTATAATTGTAATGTTTTTCAAGTGTCTAATTATAGTTTCTATGTTTTCAAAAACAAGTTTTTATAATTGTGTTGTAATTTTCAGTCGCCATTATTCAGTTGCATCAGCTATGCTATGTCTATTGTATCCTTCCGCTTGAACATGATGCAACTGGGAACAAGGAATATAAATCGACAGTGGAAAAAGAGTTTGTAAAACATGTATTAAACATATTATGATACAAAAAAAGCACGATTTACATAAAAAAATTCTTTGTTTTTTATTTTAATATTTTTCTTTATTCAAAGGAATTTAAAATTTAAGTTTTTCTTAGGCCTAAGGTTTCTTACATAAAGTGCAGTTTTTTTTCTGTAGGTGATTATAATACATTATCACAACAAAATAACCTTATCGAAGATTCTCTAACAATTATATTAAGCTTACAGATGCTCTTGACATTTTTACTGCAAATTTTAAACACTTTACATACACACCGCCAAATCTGAGGATTTTGACCCCCGAATCGAGGAACACATATTGGATTTTCGGCTTTCAGATCACGGGTTATTTGCATGGCCTATTATAAAAATCAGTATTAAAAAACAACACTAACACGATTTTATTCCTACATGTTTCTAGACAAGGAAGGTTAGGAAATGTGTCCTGTATATAGATTTCTCTATTTAAACAATTATTCTGCTTCTCAGATTTTTTCTTAACAAGAAATTTCGTTACTTGGAATCCTGGTGTTTTCTCTTGATTGTACTTCTGTTTGGAGGAGAGCGATTTATGTATTATTTATTTTTAGTCTGACTTTTTAGGATAATTATTGTTAATGATACCTAATGTGTATTGCTTGAACATAATTTATGACAAAAGAAATAAATCAAATTCAGAAAATGATGTTAAGAGTACATTATTTGTAAGGTATGTTCTTACGTAACAACAATTTTTGTGTTCCTGACAGCACTCGCCAAAGGACATGAATCATTCCTGCACAAAGCATAAGTTTACAAAAAGAAAGAAAACCCACATTATAAGGTATTGTGTTTTACAATATGTACTTAGCGTATGTAACAAACATTCAGTAGCTTGCAGAATACCATTGGCAAGCCTGCAACAGCATTTTGCTGGGTTTCTCGTTCACTGTATCTACGAAAGGGTGCTACCACCTAATGAACTGCTACTCGATCCTAGCCAGCAAGGGAGCTGAAACGAGAACAGCTACACACTGTGCATGAACATCACATTTGTTAACTACTGGAGAGGCATATGAGCTTGCGAAGTGCTAATATCTACACGAGCCTACATACTGAAAAGTCTCTCGTGAACTCACCTGACATCTGTTCCCCACGAGACGGAACACGTGGTCGTTCTCTTCCTGGTATAACAGGTCTGAGCCCCTGTTCTCAGAAGTCGACACTGGCCTCATCCTTCTACGCTGATAAGGAACAGTAACACCAACTATCACCACACAAAGAATATTTCCTTATACACGTATTTTTAACACCACAGCTGCAAGAACTCAAATGCATAGTTTATATTTAAAATACTAGGTGTATTTAAATGGCTCAGCAAGGTCGCAGCCGGGCTGGTACCAGCTGTGCAGAAAATAAAAAGAAGGGTTTTATTAAAAACCCCAGCCTATTTCTCCTCCAAATGATCAGTTACCACCTAAAAATAAGCATGTGAAGGGGAAAATAAATAGGCTTGTTTACACACACTTCTTCAAGTTCAAACATTGAAAATAGAAGAATTTTTCATTTGGCCACAGGGAACTATCATTAAATTAAAATTTTTATGGATGGTACAACATTTTTGAGAGGAGAATTTTTTAGAAATAAATATGTTTACTCATTACACCTGACAAAAGGTTAGCCTACCTATATTTGTCAGTACATTTTTTTAAAACTGATGCACATTAATGTTTATTGTATTATCACAATTAAACTAAATAATTGCAAATTTCTGAAAAATATGTCGAGTTTTGACTTATACAGACTATAAGTATAACTCTAAGAAAGGTGGCACTACGAGGGTTAAAACACTTTTTTTTGCATACAAAGTTAACTTTTATCTGCACACAAATTTTTCCAAAAAATTACATTATTTACCACTGTGACCAAGTGAAACTAGGCCTGTAGCAGTGACTACACTAGGGACAACTTAAACAGGTATTTCATAGGAAATTTGAAAAAAATGTTCTCAATATGACATTTTCAATTATATGATTACCTAACTGTAGAAATCTTACCCAAGGAACATATGTAGGCCTAAGTTAACTGGGCTTTATGCCGTATCACAAGCTAGGTCAATACAGTTGGCAGCACAACTTGATACAATGACAGACAGAAATCAAGCACTGCATTTGTTAAGAAACCACCCCAGTATTTGTATAGAATGATTTCCAAAAACAATGGCAAATCAAAATCAGGATAGCTGTAGTAGGGAACTGATCTGGATTCATCCGAATAACAGTCCAATGTATTACCATTGTGTCGTCCCACCTCGGCTACAGAATATGGTATTTTTTGCTACAATAACTTCTTCAGCATTTCTTATAGCAAATTTATACCTCTAGTAACATTCTAACGTAGTAGGTATATTAAAAAAACTAAAGTGTGTTTCTTTTCCAAGGTTAAGGCTTAATTTGTGGACTTTTAATCACTAACCTAATTTACTGAACATAAATAATGTTACAAAATTGCCAATGACTAAGAAAAATTTAAAACTGCTTTCACTACATAATCATAAATATAATTTGATAGCAGACACATTTTAGTTTGCGAATACACTCACTCTCTTGACAGCATTAGTTTAACACTCCAAAGTCATAACTTCTATGATATCTGACAATAAATAGCTCCAGTAGCAACTTTTTTTTTTTTTTTTTAGAGATAGGCTATAGAAAAAGTGTGGTTATTAAAAGAAGGAGTACATTAGGCACACACCACAATGATACACATAATATGTAACTGCAGCATAATAAGGCCCATATGTAAAAATGGACAATAAGGCAGAGAGACAGTACAAAGAAATGCAGTGAGTTGGGTGAAGAGTGAACAGAGATGGCAGGGTGAGGATTAAGAGAACTTTAAGGCCTTCGCTGATAACGAAGGAAATAGGGTGGAGTAATTCGAATGACAGAATAGCAGGAATACAGCCAGAATGTGCAGGATGGTAAATTGAGACGTTAGGTTGCTATCTGAATAAAGAGGGGATTACAAAATATATATGTATATATAATATATATAAGACAGTGAAAAATTTAAGAATTTGGGAGAAAACCCGAGCGAGACAGTCTATGCTTGTTAGGACACAGTGGGAACTGAATGCATTGCGGAAGAGAGTAGGTTACCACGATGGGTTTAAAAGTTCAGAACGGGTTTGACTTAAAGAGAACTAACCACCGAACAGCAGCCCAATTGGGAGTAGTGAAATTATTATTTAAAAAATATTCCCTGAGCGTCCAGCTCATTTGGGGAACAGTTGCTTCCAACGCTTTGGTTATGGGTCCGAAAGTATTATATCACCTTACCTAGTAACACGTTGAAATAAAACAGTTCATGTGCCAACTCATTTATCACAATTTAATACAACGCCACAACTTGATAACCAATTAATTCACTAAACCTCACACAGCAGACAACATTTACTTTTTTTTTTTTTTTTTCAGGTACACACACGATGTACATATAATGGTGTGCCCGTGCGCATTTTATCTTTTTCTCACTCTAATCTAGTGACGTCACTCCGTACCCAGATAGCTCGGAATGGCCATTTAAATGTATACAAATCCGTGCTTCTTTTCACGTCAACGGCGATTTTTAAAGAAACTACGAGGTGCAAGCTGATCGGATCGCTCTGGAAATAAACTTGAAT
>PNEQ01023510.1:0-18256 GCA_003012365.1 Medauroidea extradentata
AAGACCAACGCATGCCTCTCGTTTTGCACTTTACGAATTCAGGTAACATTCTCGGAGTTACAGCAGTCTAAAAAACCCGATTTTAGCCATTTTGAGAGGCCCGAAAATCATGTTTCTAACAAGCGTACTGCATTTTTGAAAAACTAGAAGCATAGTTTCAAGTGTGTGTTCTTTTCGTAGGTAAACATAATATGAATAAGTTAAGCGGTTTCTCGTAAAAATGTATGCGCGTGACTCGCTGCAACGCCGTCCATGCGCCAGTCGAGGACTTCTCTTAAGCGGTGACCATATATTTTATTGGTTGGAAGTCTGTATCGAAGTTCAGTACACGTGTCTGTCCTAGAACCACACACATCCGAATAATTCATTATAAAGAACGGTAGTCTGAAAACGTGGTTTTTAACTACGTTAGAGGTCTTAGAAACAGCTCTTTTAATTTGCATCGTGTCTTAACAATGAGGTTACGACATTGTATGAAGTGAGTTTCATTTTCGAACGTTTGGACAATGTGTAAATTTGGAATAGTTTCGTAGGAAAAAACCTGTTTACGAAGACAATGCGATATATATGAAGCACCTGGCAGGTGGCGCCCTTAAAGTCATGTCTTCCTAATTATGCGGTATTTGGCAATTTAGTTTTTTAAATCCTGAAAGAGAGCTGAAATCACAAAACGGTTACATAGAATCTTTCGAAACTGTTTGTACTATATAGTTTTTTTTTTTTTTTTTTTTTTTTTTTTTTTTTTTTTTTTTTTTTTTTTTTTTTTTTTTTCAAAATATATTTCTACAAGGTTAGTTAGTTATCGACTTAATAAAATTTTCTTGAAGTCAATAGTTAGCTAAAATTATAAATAACTCATGTAACAGAAATGTGGGAAATTTGCGATATCTACTACCGTTCAAGATTTTAAAAATAAATTTTACTAAAATAACATAAATATGGATACGTAGCCTTAAGATGACCGCGCTAAGAAACGGCATGAAAATTATTGTCACACGTGAGTATACCTATTTTAGGTTCGCCACTGCTCGTTAAAAAATATTTTCTAGTGGCCGAAAAATGCGAAAACCTTTTTCTTGTGGTTATTTACTGCATGTAAGTCTTAGCGCAGAATATTTTTAATGCATAAGCGTATAATGTAATCCGTTATATTTAATGTTAGGTCATACAATGGTTGGGTGACGAAGAATGCCTCATAGAGGCTAGTTTTGTCGGCGAGAAGACGGCACGCCAGTTCAGTTACTTGCTCCTAGAGGCTAGAGTGGGGCACGATGCGCGTGTTGTTTAGTTCTTTACCGCTTATAAGGCTCCAACGAGCAAAATGCGTCTACCCAGGCAGCCACCTTAAAGCTGGAATCACACGACGCAATTTACAGATTGCGCAGCTTATTGTATGCTATCAGCTGCGCAGTAATTTCATTGGTATGTGCTATACTTACACCGGCAGTTTTAACGACCGGCCAGCCGCTGTTACCTGTACAATTGTTAAAACAGTCGACAGACCTTCAGTCAGGTAGGAGTGACAGCCTACTCCTACCAGGGAGAGAAATACGCCCTCCCCAATCGCATTGAGCTCTGGCTAACATGAAGTTGGAACCACTAAGCCCCCTAGTGGAGTGCTACAATGCGCCTTCGCCCAGTTCCCAAGAGGAGACGCGGCTGCCGAGAAGAACTGGGGACACCCATCCCAGGATCAGGACATCCAACGTCTACACCTTCTGAAACCCTCCACTCAACTGCCCCTTAGGTTTTGGTCAAGGTGCTATCCTCACATCTAACAGACTATCCAGGTCTGCTTCCGGGCACTTACGCAGCCAATTCGTCGACTCGTCATCTAGGGGGGGGAGGGGGGGCACTCCGAGTCTGCCCAGCATGTGGGTTATCACCGCCACTACGAGACCAACCCTGACCAGACACGTGGAGCTAATCTGGTCGCCCGTAGTACTACCTAATTTCTAAACACTAATGGGTTTTCCGCCATGACTCTCACCTGAGTCGGTTAAACACAGAGTTGCGTTCAGGGTGGCCATTCCGTTATCCGAATTCCTTCACAGTGATGTCCGGACTTTTAGGCCCCAAAGGCCTGAGAGCTAGGTAGTCTAACTCCCCACCTCGTGAAATTACCTAGGTGCCACTATCGGTCATTTCATCAGGGTGGATACCCCTTCCCCGGTCTGGAGGGATCGGGATGCATAGGGTCCGCACGCCATTGCCCGCATTTGTTAATGCCAGTGGCGCCACGAGGAGGCTGCGGGTTGACTTGGAAGTGTGAGGTTTTCTGGCTGAGGGGTCACAGAAGCGACAGCTAGTACCAGAGGCTAGGGGAACCGCAATAATTGCAATGAATTCTCTCTCATTCGCCCCATGTCCACCTTCTACATGGCGCAATTCGCAATGCAATATACACGCAATTCTTTCCTTTCCCGCCTGCCTGGGCGTATCGTATTAAATTGGAATTATTTTAAAAACATATCAGCGAGTAAATTTTGTGATGGATGCGAGGATGAGGAAAGTGAGAGCCTAACATATATTCGCAGCCACAGTATTTAAAGCACTATCGCGCACATGTCTATTATGACAGGCGATTTTGTGTTGTACAGCATCAGGTATTTATTATATTTCTCCAATAACCGAAACACACTCTCACGTGTCCACTCCATTTTTTTGTTTTCGTGTACAGTAAAGCCCGCGAAAACTCTACTTGAAGTGGCCAATCACAATTTTTTGTTTCACGCAATTTGCAAGGCATTGCACAGAAATATAGAGCTTGTTCTATGCTCTCAAATCGCGTCGTCGCTTGCATTGCATGTGATATTCCGAGAATTTTGTGTTTGACATGCAATGCAATTTTAACAGATTACACTTAAATTGCGTGTTTATTACGTCGTGTGATTTTAGCTTAAGGAAACTCACACAAACGCATTGCTTTTCTTCGTAGCCTCTACAGGCAGGTCACTGGATTGAATTGGTCGAGCTAACAGATTGCTCTTGTTAAGTCAACTCTGACGAACTAAATGTAATCGCGCCATTCTAAAAACGATCGTTGCACAGTTAGCACAAACCAATTTAAGAAAAGTTTACAACAGAGAAAAAGCGTGGGTAATTCTACCAAGATTTCTAAGTGGTATTTAACGGTGATTTTTGTAATTTGGCAGATAAATGTTGTTGCAGTATTGACTATACAGAAATTTTTCAATTACTTTTGCATATGCCAATATTTAAAATAGCGACTGACCCACAGACTCAAAACAGACTGAAACCTATACATTTGGGTTAAGAAAGTTTCCTATTTTATGACACAAAGTTCAAAGAAATCCTATTACGTGTTTTTTATAATTTTGTAACTAAATTAGCCAATATCGGATTGTTGCAAGTAATAATCAAAATTATATTGAGATTCTCAATCGCCCCTTAAAGGCACGCTTTTTCTTATGAACTACTGAGTCTACTTTAAACACACTTTACAAACATAAAAAATATAACTATTTAATTTAACATTCTCATTTACATTGTAATATATTTCAAAACTTTGTATTACAATATTTTTATGAGAAAATTGTCAAATTTTTACGCAATTTCCCTCACTCATGTAATATTTTAAAAAAAATGTTCAGAATAAAATTTGTACAGTACAAAAAATACAATAACGAATAATAAAACGACCAAGAAGGAAAAAACCAGCTAACTAATAAGCTGTCTTGAACTGGAATGGTTTTCTGAATTAATTTTAATGTGGCAATGGGAAGACCATTTTAAGTTTTAAAAAAGAACATAGTATATTCTGATCATTTAAGTTATACATAGGCTACATATCGATAGCAAGGAGAAATCTGGTACATTAAAGATTTGCCTTTAAAAAAACGACAATAAATCATTGTAGATCTTACCTTAAAATAGATGTAGAATAATCATATTATAGTGATCATTGGATTATTTGGTTCAAAATATTGCAACACAAATGCAATATACAGTTTTAAAGAAATTAAAAAAAAATTACTGATTAAGTAAAAGTTTTCTTCTTACTGACTGATTACTTTCTTAGTAACGAAGTGAAGATATTTTGGTGAGCACTCAACGTATTTGTCTAAGCGCTGGTGAGGGGTGAAATGTGAGTATGGAGCAGCGCCGGAATGTAGAAGCAGGGGAAACGAGATATCCTCGAGAAAACACGCTGACAAGCGGCATCGTCCAGCACGATTCACACATGCGCAAATCCGGGGACAGATCCCGCCGGGAATCGAGCACGGATCGCCTTGGTGGGAGGCGAGTTCTCTATCCACTGCGCCAACCGCGGCCCCATTTAGTGACGGGATCTGTTTGCAGGTAATATACCGTTACGTGCCTTATGCCATTCATACCGGTGTCACATACCATTCGCCGACATATCGCTCTCAGTATACGTGTATACTCGTCCTCCTGTACTTCACTGCTGCTTTGACCACCACCATCACGCTAATTACCAGGGCCACGATTTTGTCGCGAAAAAAAGTATTTACCCCGCGTTGTTTCAGTGTCTCACGTGCACATCGGCAGCTCTGCTTCATAGTTGTCTTGTCTCATTTGATTGCACCAATAAGAATAAGATTATTGCGACTTCATACGTCTGTATTTTGCCAAGGCAAGTGAGAGTAAATCCATCTAATCACAGACGATGTAGTAGAACTGCAGATGTGCACATGACGCATTGACCCAACTGCAAGAATCTTTTCGCCGTAAAGTCGTGGCTCTTATAATTACATATATTTGAGTACGATGAACCACTTCTGCGGCACTCACAATTACGTTTACGTCCAAACAGTTGCATGTAATAAGATGTAAAATGTGCTTAGGTTCAAACGTGTTCGACATGGCATAAGGCGCATTTTCTACAATACAACCTCATTCTGTGAGCGGATAATCATTATCTCGCTAAAGCTGCACTTTGATGAAACACACAGAGTAAGATTTGCTTGGCTGTTGCATATATTGATGGGAGGTCAGCTGAGTTTCAGTTTTCACCGACAGGTTGCTTCGAAGCTGTTTTAAAGTATGTGTTCGGTACGTGTCCATGATCTGCCTCGCTGTCAACATTTTGTGCAGCATAGTCTCAGTGAAAAGTGAAACCTAGATTAATCTGTGTTTAGTGAGCTATGGAACGACTAGCGTTTGCATGCGAGACATCGAGAGCAGATTTTTGAGCCGCAGCAATATATACATATATATTATAATAAACAGATTTGCAGTACAGTAATATTTCTTACCAGGAGTGGTTCTCCTATTATAAAGGTATTCTATTTGAATGACACTTATATCCTAACTCTAAGGACGAACTTGCCCACAGGTAAGAATATTCCATACAATACAAATATTCTGTATGTTTACATTCTGCGAAACAACAGAAGAGGTTCCAACAATTGTGTTTATGTTTGATGCTATATTCACTATCGTTAAATGTTATAACATGCCAGACAATCTAACAAAATACGAACAAGTTATAAATAACATTTCATATGGCGAACTGAAACAAACGCACTACTATAGTTGTATTTTCAGGCTGAAACGAATGCTTATTTCGTACATGAAGATACATAATATAAGAAAGTAACATGGCGTACCATAACAATGGTTACAATATTTTTAAAACGATTTAGCTTACAAAAACCTTTTGATAAAACGTAAATTAAAAAGAATTAAAAATATTACCGTCTATTTCCACGAAACAAGTCCATGCATATTCATGAATCAGTGTCCACTTGTCATGGCAGTGTTATTGTTTCAATTTTTTGCGTTTGTTAATTATTATTCAAAACATTCGCGCCGCTTGTAACTGGCGCGTGAGGAACGGGCCCGCTAACAATTTGTTACGGAAATGTGATGGCAGAAAAGTATCAATTAATATTCCGGCCGTCATGTACGTGTTTCACAGGAAAACACGTTAACATGCAAAATACGAAAAAGGGTCGGCTATACGCAGCGCACATTGCAAGGGCGAAATATGCAAATGTAGTCTGTATTTTTAACACCCGGCACTCTAATTGTAACAACGTAAAATTAACGGTTCGCAGGAATTATTTAGAGAGCAGTTGCATCAGTAGCTAACAGAAAATACAGGCAATAAAATATTCTTACGGCCAGCGTATATTTTTTAACGGAACTCTAGTACAGCGTTTTCGACCTTTATGCTAAGTAATTTCTTTCGAATTCTTAAATATTAAAATGCCTAAACAAATTAATAAATTTACTGACAAGAAGTCACCAGCATCAACTGTATGTCTCCCTTTATCAATATGGGTACGAATTAAACCAAAACATAGCAACGTCACGTACTTAGGCCATTAAATATGACATATGTATGTTTTAATGCTATGTTATTTTATAACCTTGTATGCCAACCAAAATAAGGACAATTTGAGGGGTGTGTTAGACAACTATGTTGCATTTTCAGTTTTTCAGCCGTAAAATTTATTCTCATTTTTTTAGCAAAATTTTCTCTTCGGCAAAGCATAATATATACCGTTGATATACTACTTGACATAAATAATAATTGAATCTTTCATTAATTTCTAATGCAGAATCATTACAAGATATTATTTTTAAGTAAACCTATAATTCTCTTGCAATGATTCTGCATGACAAATTAATGAAAAGAGCATTATTATTTATGTCAAGCAGATTTCCAAGAATACGCCTTATGCTTTGTCGAAGAGTAAATTTTGATAATACAATTTGAATTAATGATAGGGCCCAAAGACTAAAAATACAATAAAAATGTCTAAGACTCCCCCTTAAGCAAAATATTTAATTAAATTGAATGACTACTCACATGAACACTCTTAACACAATATTATAAATGCCACGCCAAGACACGTGTATTCATGGAAACTCTATTACGGTTAATAAACTGATAACGTTATTTATTTTAATTTGTTAAGTCTGTGACTCGGGTAGCAATGGCTTGTCGCAGGACGAGTCCACCTATAATGATTGTGTTCTAGACTAAGTCTATTAATTAATCCGGCGCTGTGTTGTTTTGGACTCAACATAAACACAACGAATCTCGCTAGAGCTTCTCTGAATTCCTGTTTCACTCGACAGCCTGGCGACTGACGTGTCCCCGGAGCAGGTACACTAATTACGACGAAACATAGCCGTTAGTTACGTGCATTCCATTTTCTGCTGAATTTCATGCAAAAGGCAGTAAGCAGTCACGTGTTTCAGAGTTTACATTACAATTCCCGGGGAAAGGCATGGATATTGGAGGTGCGCTATAAGGTACCCACACACTTGGGTGCGGCGGAGCGCAGCGACTTTCCCCCTGGTTCAGTTACACACAAATAAATGGATCCCCGCGCACTTGGGCGAAGAGAGGCGGGGCTCAGCGCACGCTGCCGCGCCCAAGCGTGCAGCGGTGGCCGCCTTGGTGGGGACGTATTTTGCGCGGTGACATGAAAGTAATAGTAATATCACACGTGGAGGACACGGCAGGGTACCGTACCCGGGATATAAACGTATCACTGGGAGCCCATATACATCTCCGTACCACCCTGAAGGATGACACGGAGAAAGGCCCTACTATGGAGATGCGCCGGAATGAGAAAGGCCGGGGAAACGGGTGATCCCCCCTTGCCGTCCCAAGGAAACTGATCAGCCAGCAACATTATCTGACACAATTCTCACATGCAAAAATCTAGGGATCGAACCCGGATCTTACCTGGTGCAATGGTAAGACATGCCTCGCTACTGCACCTTTCCGTCTCTTTCTTTTTTAAGTTGACTAATTTGAGTATTACCGAATAAAGTTGTGAGACAACAGTATTGAGACGATTTTTGAGACTAGTTTAGAAGAACACAAATTTACACCTAGCCGGACCTGAGAATCAAACCCAGTAATCCCTCGTACTTAAAGTCGGCTGCTCTACCAACCAGGGGTGTAGCCAAGGGGGTTTTTTGGGTGTCCAAACACCCCCCGAAATTAAAAAAAAACTTATGCATCGTTAAAAATATTATAATGTTCGGCAAAAGTTAATGTAATTTAAATCCAATATTTTGATTCCAGACCTGCTTAAATAGCACCAATTTGCACCCTAAAAGCAAAATTTTCTCAGAGGAGGACCCCGGACCCCCGCCAGAGTACAGGGTGCAAATGGACACCCCCCGAAAATAAATCCTGGCTACGCCCTTGCTACCAACCGAGTACGGGGATGTCAACCACAGTCGGTCACGACCTGAAAGTGGCGACGCAGCATATGGATCATGCCTCACTCAAGCTTCTAGGCGCGTGTCAATGAACTAAGGTGCCGTGTTATCGCCAATAGCTCTCCTTTACAAGACTTTCAGATGTGACCTTATAGTTTTTACGTGTAATATTAAAGATTATGTTGTATTGCACATGTCTGTATCTTATATAAGATTTTACATCCAATTATTGTTATTTAAGAGAGACCGCAAAAACTTCCGTTCTTTTTCAATTTTCGGTCACAAGAAGATATGTTTGAAAAAACAATAGAGTACCTGGAAAGAGTACACAGCGCCATAGAAACACAATGTACGCAATTCTTAATTAATCGTCGTAAAACTTTTAATATTATGAAAGGTCACAACCATCACGCACAGTCAGCTAAAATCTTCTTGCTAGTTACTGCGATTACATTTCGAAATACGCGTACATATAAATAGACAACTAATTCTTCAAATCTTTTTTTTTTCAAATATAAACTACTTTTTTAACTACTGTAATATATCTTGGTCTAGATTATTAGTTATTCCCGTGCGCTCTGTGTGAATTTAAAACATATCTGCAAAGAAATTAGTGTCACTCTTCGTACATGTCATAATAGCTGACCTAAACAACATGTTTACTGTAAACCCCGTGCAATACATACAATATGGAAAATCAGTACTCTTCTCCACAACATACAAATTTTACGAAACGTCAAATTTAAATTCTGTTAGTTTAAAAATACACTGATATTTTTTCCCGATAACAATCAAGATGGCTACTGATGGCCCTTGGTTTGTGGCGGCACAAAGTGGACCAGTTCGCCGAGTCACTGGTAGAGCAATGTCCTTCACTTACTTCATAGACTAGGAGCACGCAGTGTTGAATTTGTATGCAAACAGTCCATGAATCAAGCCGCGAGCGTGTAATGAACTGTGGCAACGCCTGGCGGATTCCGTCCTTCGCGCTGCGCAAAAGTTTTAATTGGTCGTGAATGCTTAATGAAGGGATCGTTACTTGCCGACGAGACGCGGGAAAAGCGAGACTCGGCCTCATTTCCGTCGTTGTAGTTGAACTCGTCTGCAGCTGATACCGACTGTGTACTTGTCCGAGGACACCCCGAGTCCTGATTCGCCCACGTGATCTCTTACACTCTTAAACCAGAATTAGTGAAAATTCACAGATTCGCCAGTGGCTTTAACATATTCTGGATGGAGCAGTATCAAGTAATTGAATCTATAAAAAACCACCGGCAAATATTGAACATACACTAATCCGATGTAGGCTATAGTGCCAACATTCCGAAAGTGAATTAGTAAATATTCACAAATTTCCAGTGATTTTCACTTATTCAATAGTTCAAAGTGCCCTACATGTAATCGAACATAGGGAAACCAGTAAATATTCACTAATTCTTATTTAGTGTGCACCGAGAAAAAATATTTAATATTGCAAGAATTATAATTCTCGTAAGAGGCATTCTGTGGCTGGATTCATCTGGCATCAGCTTAGACTTATCAGACCTATACACTCAGTGGCGAAAGTAGAAGATCTATTTTTTGAAATCTTGTAGCTGGTAAAATATCAGCCGTAATCACAAAACAAAATGATAGACACGTGAGTTGGAACTTAACACACACTTTCTACAAATAAAACAACAGGGTTACCTCTTGAAACCCCATTGATAAACACTTTCTACGAAAAGACTGCGCGCTAATTTAATACTCTGCGCTTAGAGGCGAAGCGGTGTTTAATCCACGTCAAGGTAAATAAAGAATGCACGTGTTCGAGTCAGAGATTAGAGAATAGTTCAGACAGAGCATTAGCAGCCGATACTGAAGCCAAGCTGACTTCGTTTACTCAGTGTGCAATATGGCGGAGTGCAATCAGCTGTTCCTGTATGTGTATTGAGAAATGAGGTTATGATTGGCCAAAACACACCCGCATTATATACGTTGCTATGATAACAAACAACATATTTCAGGTACCAATATGGCGGATGGACTCCTGTCTCAAGGCTTCAGACCCCTCGTCATGAGACGTACGTTATGCTCCATCTGCATGTTTCTCTAATCTCTGGTTCGATTCGACTTATCGCCCTCCCCGTTTCCGTACCTCAAAAGAAAAAAAGATTACGGAAATTCACTCGGTTCACCCTGCTAAAGTAAAATATCAACGCGAGGTGTTTACAAAGTTGTCCGAGTTAAAATCGCTCTCATCCAAAAAATAGAACCAAGCTAATTGCTTGTATGTGATTCATCCCAACCTTGCTAACCTATGATGACTGAGCGAACTTGGACATATGTCGAAAAGAACTATCTAACTTTAGCAGGTTGCTTTTCGAAGCACCTGACGTAGTCTGTTTACAAAGAATCTTTAAGTAGTAGGGTTTTTTTTAAAGATGTTTGTGGACAAGGCATCAATTCAACTACTTTCAAATCCTGATATCGTCGTTGGCTAATATTTTCATTTTTCTAGTTATTTGGAATTCACTTAAAAGTTTTAGAACATTTTTTGTTTAATAACTTTTATAAAATAATATTTACAATCATTGTATATTTTTGTTACTGCTGAACATTATTATAAATAATTACTTTTTTACAATCTCTCACATTACCAAACGGTTAAAGTTTTTTTAAATAGTCTGAATACTGCACAAGGATATGAACAACACTAACAATCAAACAATCAAGACTCAGAAATAAGTAACTCGACTTTCTTAGCTCAGTTTAATTTTGTTTTAAGTTGAAGCTGTAAAATTATATTTTCTTGTCTTGCGTATAAAAAATTTGTACTTAACGTAGATAGTAAATGAAAATTCACTCAACATTTGACATAACATTTAAAAAAAAATTCCACTACTTTAACAAGCATGCTTTTAAATAACTCAACAAATTGAATTACACAATTATGTATCCTTTTTAAAAATAAAACGTTCAAAATTTACAGTACATAAAATATTGAAAAGAATATTTTCTTCACTACATTCCATATCACAGTTCATTTAAATTACTTTAAATTGGAACCATCTCATCAGTACCAATTTTTCGCAGATTCCACTGAGCAAAATTATTGTTGTGACTTTTTGCTCACTTGGACGTATCACGATACGAACGTGTTATTGAAGAGTAGTCCATGAAAACTAACTTGCATGAATATGACCGAGACGGGGGTCAAATTAACTCTTACATTACGTGAAAACATTTGTTCGAATGTCGTCGTTTTCTCTAACGAGTGAAGTGCGCAAATAATATTCGTTAACCCTTAAGATACAAAAAGTGATTGCAATTACTAAGCAAATAGTTACGTCAGCAAAAATAACCAGACATATCCATGTAAAATTAAGGTAGTACATACATATATTACACAAGTATGACTATATTATTTACAGTTCTTCAAAATTGTTATTTCTTTAGTAAGCCTTCCATCAATTTTATAAGTGTAAGTGGGAATAGCTTAGGGTGTTATAACTGCATGTCAAAATGCCTGAACAGTAAAATATCCAGCCACTGCAAAATTTTAGTAATCATTTACTATAGAACGTAATTTTTCTTAATATTTGTAAATAATCGGTAAAATTTTGGGGGAGAAATTGGTTTTATCATAGACTTTATTTAAAAACCATTCATATTCAAGGAAGCGAAACCAAATAACAGCATTTGTTTTATCAGTAAAGCAATATTCATTTGTTAAGCAACAATGTTCAAGCAAAATAAGTACGTGGGCAATCCAATTTCCAGTTATAATTGCCAGTGTGAAATGTCAAGCAGTCTCATTACTCCTACATTAAGTAGAGAAGCCTAAATTCCGGCTGCTCTCTTTATTTTGGAAATTTAAGTTATAATATATTTTTGTTCTATTACACAAAATACTTCAAAATCGAAGCAAAACTGTCGTAATTATATGCATAATATGCGTTTTACAGTTGGAAAAATATTTTCAAAATAAATATAATATTACATTACTCGCAAGACAGTTTTTATTTTTTTACCGTCTGCATAAATGTAGATTATTTAACCAGAGCACAACAGTACTAAAAATAAAAAACTACCAAGTTACGAAGCGAATCAAGGCAAATTCTCATTAATTTCATGCTTTCATGAATTTATTTATTTATTTATTTATTTTTTGCTAAGACGCAAGCAAAATACATTCCCCGTCTTTTGACGTCTGGCGATTTCATCTACATTTTATCAATTCGTACAGTAAATGACAATCTCGTAGTCGTACTTTCCCAAAGTTTAAATCTCTCTCGCTACCCTCTATCCTTCTTTAAATGAGCGAACCTTATAACATGCACAGTAGAAAAGAATTTTATTTGACGTTTCCAGATGCAGCGAAAGTAAAGGAAAAGGGACTTCACTCAATCAAAAAATAACGTTTCTTTGCCTGATATGTCATTGTATTTGAAGGTTTATTAATCTCAGGTTGTTTCAAAGAAAAAAAGTAAACCATACTTACGAGAATTCTGAATTTTTCTTAACTTAGAACCATTTACAGAGATTACAAACATATTCACAAATGTTATACAGTCAAACGTATGTATAACGACTGTTTCAATATTTTATATTCGGAGATTTAAACCATATTTTAAATTGTCTGACTAGTGGAATTTGCCCCACATGGTGCATTAGATTGGAAACAACAAAAAAAAAAACACTCAAGAAAATATTGAATGTTTAGAAGCAAGTAAAACATTAAAAACAGAATAGCGTAGTAAAAAATTCTTGTAAAAGAACTGCTTCATAATACCATTCAAAATCCAGGTATTGTTTTGACTAAGAAATCGAGTGATAGAACGCTTTCAACTCAAAAATTCTATTTAAGAACTACCACAATGCTGCATTAAATAAATGCGACTGTTTGAAAGAACAATTATGTATGAATACCCTAATGTGTGAACGAAAAATTCTACTATTTTCTACATGAGAAAATAAATTTACGCAAGATACCAATATTTTAAAGTTAAAACATTACCAGAACAAATTTTGAAAGAGAGAGTCTCTAATAATAGTTTTAGACTAAATTTGTATTTGTAATCAAACCATATTCAAAACTTGCTACCGAGCAATGTTTTATTGCAGACGAAAAGACGCAGCTATCAACGGATACGGCCGCAGTGAAAAATTTGCGTGAAATTTGCTCTGATGAAAAATATTAGGTCAAAACAAAACAGTTGCAAAATACACGGAATACTTATGTGCTCGCGTGTGTGTTGGTGTGTACGCGCGCGCGTGTATATTTACGTGTGTTTATGTTACGTCAGAAAAAAACTACAAGCACATATTTACAGGTGAGTAAAGACAAGAGCCAATATTGACACCGAAAATAATTTTGTTAATTTTGTAGCAAAAGCCTAATTACAACAGAAAAGCTCATATTCGTGGTAAAAAAATTTAAGTAATTACAGTGTAAGACGAGATGAACAAAATGCGAAACAGCACGGTTTAAAACTATGGCTAGTCCACTCTTAACTAATTTCCTTTATAGCAATTAAAATAAATAAAGTAAATCAATTATTTTAAAAATTTTACATTCAAATACAAGAACCAAATGTGCGGAATTTTTCCTTTCAAAAAAAAAAAAAACTTTAATTTCTCACACGCCTTCCATAAATGACTTTTCCTTTATAAAAACACTATTTTAGCTACAAAATATATTTTCGTACATGAAGTAAAATTATTAATTTTTATTTTAACAAAACATTATTTGAATAAGGAAACACTTGAAAGTATACATGCACTCCAACGGCCAAATAATTGTATTGCGGTACATAAAAACACTTTGCTGGCTGGCTTGATCATAATTTAAAGGGAACAAAACTGATAATAATAATTGGAATTAGTTATCAGCTGAATAAAAATAACTTTAATATATGGATCATCTGGCTACAGTAAAAATTCATGGTAGTACTGATGGCAAAACTAACGTTTATAAAGCTGTTTACGAAGTTGATTCTACTTTCGTATATGCATTCTAGACTATCTGTAATGTATTTCGTCATACTTTTATTGCTCTTCTTAAATGCAACTGTGAAGAAGAAAAAATTTTTCTCATGTCCACAAACTTAACCCTAAGCATTAATAATGCTCGTGCTGAGTTTTGATAAAAGGTAACAAACATTTTTTAATTAAAAATACCGACTTCAAAAAATCTACTCTTAAAGTAAACGTTAAAAAGTAAAACATAATTACTTTATTTTTGTACTGCTTAGAATACAATCAATTCGTTAGGACAGTAATATACAATTATTGTTATTTTTTGAGTCTGGCAGCCAAGGTTAACAAACGTGTAACGAAGTAGCGTAGGTACACATATAATTTATTGAAATTGAAACGTTGACTGCAACTAAGCGTTTCTTAATCGACACAAAGACAGCAGCCGCGCGGCGTTGAACAGCCCGAAAGTAACAATATTCGTATATTACTGTCCTAATAAATTGATTGTATTCTAAGTAATACAAAAATAACGTAATTATTTATTTTACTTTTATTGCACTTTTTAGAGTAGATTTTTTAAAGTCGGTGTTAATTTTTGAAAAAAATAATTTTAATTCTTGATTATTTACGGAGTTCTTGTGCCTACCTTACACATTCGTGCCACCTTCCAATATCTTAATCACTATACATTTCGTATTATATTTTTCGCGGCCGGGTCAGTCACCGGATTTTCGCATGTAGGAATCGTGCCTTTTCAATCCGGTTAAAAATGACGGTGTTCTGAGGCCACAAACATAAAAAATAAATACAACCGAATTGATAACCGCCTCCTTTATTTGAAGTCGGTTAAAAATTCGCACGAATCATCGGGAATTATGTAACCTCGTTAGCAAAATGCCCTAAATCTTTTCTGTTCTTTTTTTTTTTTTTTTTTTTTTTTTTTTTTTTTTTTTTTTTTTTTTTTTTTTTTTTTTTTTTTTTTTTTTTTTTTTTTTTTTTTTTTTTTTTTTTTTTTTTTTTTTTTTTTTTTTTTTTTTTTTTTTTTTAAGAATACATCGCTCCTTTGCGATAAAAGTGGCGTAATTCAAAATACTAGAATTTAACCGTAGATCATAAAGTAAGATTAAACACATGACATCTATAATAATTTTAACACCAGCCAAAGCAGAATTTTCATTTTTTACGTACGGTTTAACATAATATTTAAATTAATTATGTGTGTTGTTATTTCCCAATGTCATGTACGAAGTTTCCTAACATTAATAATGCACAAAAAAAATTATTACTTTAAATTATGTCGTTTTTCTCGGAAATTATTCAATAATTCCGCAAACCTGAAATACAGAACAAAGACGTAAATTCAGATCTAAATGAGCACTGAACTTTTCTACAGACTTTCAACCAATACAATGATACGATCACCCGTTTATAGTCCCACATTAGCAATTTTACTTTCTACTTGCTGTCCGGAAATCGTTGCACTTCCCATTAAATATATTGGGTACTCCATTCAACCCCGCTACCACGTTTTCCTTACCCAATATTTTTTTCGGCAGAAACCTTCGCGGGCACACGTAAAGGACACGGAAGTTCCATCGCCGTGGATTAATGGTCCAGGCACGAATAGAAGATGATCAAACAAACAGTCAATATTATATATTTGATGTAGCAAAGATTAATATTTTTTTTATTAAGTTCGTCTAGAAATGAAATTAATGCAAACTGCCATAAAGATTCCCACCAATCTGTATACACAATTTTGTGTTATTATTATAGTTATTTTAAATTAAATAATGTTTCTGACAAGGAGACATTAGATTAGTTCATATTCGATGAAGCGTTTCATTTGCGTTCTGCCACGAAACTGACAAGTGAACCTTTACTATTAATCAGTATCAGTTTCCTATGGGACTTTAAGCGGTTACCATGTCATTTTATTTTTGGAAACTATCGTTTAAAGTCTAACGCATTCTTCTATCATTGCGTGTTTCGAATCCGGCCGATGTATTTCTAGATACGGCAGTCTGAAAAGGCCGTTCTTAGCCATTCTGAGGGGCCTAAAAATTATATTTTTCTTTTAAGCTATATTAATTTTTAATTTTATAGAAGCGTTTTTTGAAGTGTGCGTTCTTTTCGTAGATATACACGTGTAATGCGCGTTGAGTTGTTTCCTCAAAAAATGATCAATCGCAATATGCTGCAAAGCCCTTTTAGCGCAGATAGATAAGGAACCTTAAATGTTCGATGTAAGGATACACATGGGCCTGAAAACAAAACAAGCAGATATTTGAGAATGTTCCAACGTAAATTTGAACGAATCGTATATTTGTGTCCACTGCTGTTGGAATAAAGAGCGTACTTGTAAATGCCCTTGTTATGACCTCGTTCACTCTCTTACAACGTTCGAAGTAGCGTGGATTCTAGGGCTGACCACAATTCAAGAGCTTGGCTTCAAAGCCCTCGTTCTGCCGACTATCTCACAGGCTACACGGCTCCTATAAAAGTGTTTACGCCCCTAACTGAACCGAACATGCGGCACATGCTGGTTTCCGTTTATTCTGCTCAATTTATAACAGCTCTGACCAAACTGTAGTTGGCGAAAAACATAAAGTGAAAATACCACATTGTCCGAAACTGCTGCCCAGGGTTATTTACGACATCAATATAACAGACTTAAACTATAAACCTTTCAAAACGATGCGATGTAACCCAGCGTTTGTAAAAAAGAACACATTTACTATTTCTTGTGAAACAAAAATGGCAGTTAAACTGTTACGTGGTTTGAAAATCAATTAATTGATTTTCTTTAGTACTGTAAGCGAATTATACACAATGAATTGTGGGCGTGCTGAAATGTATTCGGAAACTGAAATATCACTACCGCGAACGGATACCGTCACAGCTACAACATTAACAACGCTTCAAAAACGTTCTATGTCATGTAGTTATAAACAATACAAAAGATCGTCCCAAAATGAAAACAATTTGCGTTCAAAATGGAAAAGGTATATAATTTCAGCATTTACATAATTAATCCATATTGGTAAAATGTTTCCTACTATTATTGAAACAAGCTCATTAATTCATAATACGCGGACAGGAAAAATTCGCGTTTTTCTTTTGGACATCCACTAGAATTCTAACAACTCCTAAGTTCGTGTCACTTTGCAATTAGCTCATCACTTATTTGTCACGTCCTGAAGGGCAATGAGCCAATAATAAAGAAGCAACTAAGTGCTGACCCAACAGTGTGGTATAACTGGGTCAGCGAGCAGCCAATGAACAGCTGTTTCATGCTGGAGCGCACAGATATTCTTGGAGGCCAGCCTACAGGTAAGCGAACCCACAAATTTTTTCGGTATGTAATATATAATCAAACTCACTTGGCAGCTTATTAGTAATTATCGAATGAGACGAAGTAAATATTTTTTGCAGGAAAGTTTTTTTTAATGTAGTTGTGGGTAAATATCGGCTTAGTAATTTGCTACAAATTTAATTTGTATTTGTACAGCAAATTGCAGCAATGCATGTAATCTTTTAAACGTTTTATTTGTGTTTTAAAATATCCTAATAACTCTACCATTTAGATTTATGGACAATTTTTTGATAGCGATACCATTTTAACTCAACAGAGGTTGAGTATTAAATATTTTCTGGGAGAAAAATATTGAGTTTGTTTTCCAGTAATAGGCTCTACCTTCGTATTTTCCCTGATAGTATTTTCATCAATTGTAGGTGTTACCTTAGCATTTTGCTATAAAATGTAGCAATCGTACAACCATATTCCGCACAACAACAGCCCTACTATTTGCATTTGCATCTACCCAGTGCCTAGCCAATCTATGTTATGTGAAAATATAAACCAGCTAAATGTCTTAACTGAAGTAGTCTCGTGTTTCAGTGCGCAGTTAACAATATGAATGGGGTACACGTCGTTTGTCCTAAAATCGTTTATCCTAATTTTAGGACAAACACTTTTAGGACAAACGATTTTAGGACAAATGCTGTTTAGGATAAACGATTTTAGGACAAACAACTTTAGGACAAACGAAATTAGGATAAATGACTTTAGGACAAACGATTTTAGGACAAATGACTTTAGGACAAACAATTTTAGGAC
>PNEQ01023514.1:0-21040 GCA_003012365.1 Medauroidea extradentata
ATGGGGGTTCTAACATCTGTGTTTCTTACATAAGACGTTTCTGTCATCTGTGTTTCTAACAAATGTGTGTTCTATATTATGTGTTTCTACCGTGTGATTGTTCTAACATTTGCAATTTCTAATGTGTGTGGTTTTTGTGGTGTATTCTATTATATGGCAGTTCTAAGTTGTGCGTTTCTAACGTATGTGTGGTTCCCTCGAAAGGGGTGCTTTTTATTCTTGTGGAAATTTAAGCGGTGACCCTAATTTTTTATTTATGGAAAGTACGTAGTAAAGGCCAGCGCATGCTTCCCTATTTTAGTTTAATGATTCCGGTCGGTATATTGTTACGTTGCAGCAGCCCGAAAAAGCCTTTCGTAGCCATTATCAGGTTCACAGAAAACACGTTTCTAAGCATAGAGAAGAATAGTTTTAAATGTGTTTTATTTTCGCAGATAAAGATACCGATCACACGTTTAGTATTCCTTCTTAAAAGTCTTTCTCCTGGCATGCTGCAAGAGTGTTAATGCGCCTGATATATATAGCTCTTTAAAGGCGGTCGACTACCCCACATTTCAAATGCGTTGCAATGTGTTCGTAAACAGGTTTTTCCTACGAAAATATTTCACGTGTGCACATTGTGCCAACGTACGAAAAGAAAACAAACTTCAGACAAGGTCGGAACCTCATTGTTAAGACGCCACGCTCATTAAAAACACTGTTTTTAAGTCCTCCAACATGGCAAAAAACGACCTTTTCAGGCTTCCGTATTTCAAAATGTACTAACCGGACGTATGTGAGACTCAGATTGCGACCTGCACTGAACTTAGCTGCAGACTTTCAAACCAATAAAATTATATGGTCACCCCTTAGTGTCCCATAGTTAAAACCATTCGACGGGAAACTTGCACGTTAGATCAGCGCTTGGCTCGTTGAGGCGACGCGGCATTTGATGCGCGCTTCAAGGTCGACCTTACTGCTCCGTCTCTTTTGAGCCATATATGGCCGCCTAGTGAAGAGTATGTGTGTGTCTGAGGCAGAAATCAATGAGGCGCTACTAGCGACACCGGCCAGAACAGGTATTTCGATATAAGTCGTAACACGCGTGTAGTGTTCCCGCCGTAACGTTCTTAATGTGGGACTTCAAGCGATGACCGTATCATTTCATTGAACCTGTCACTGTAGCAAAGTCCAATGTACTTGTAAACCTCAGTTCCGAAATAATCCGGTACATTTGTCTTGAGAAACAACAGTAAGAAAAATGCTCTTCTTAGCGAAGTTTGATGGCACTTAAATAGTGCTTCATGTAAGCGATGTCTTTAAGGGCGCGGTCACCTCAGTTTTCAACGTCTTTTTTTATGTTTAAATTTGTACCAGATATTTTTTTCTTATTTTTATACATAAATTGTGATTAAATTTTCCTCTTAGGAAATTTTTGTATCTCTCATAGTTTTTGCATAATGAGTCGTAAACGTCAAAATTTGAACTTTACGGTTTTAAGTAAGCCATTAAAACCAACTGACATACCAAACTGAAAAAAATTCACACTGTTGTTGGCTATTATTTGACATATATAAAAACAAAAAAAAATATATATATATATTTTGTATTTCTAAAAAATTGTTGACATTTTTTAAATTTTCATCTCAAAATTCAGCATTTTTTTATTAAACACAAAAGTTTTTTATTTTTTGTTTTTATATATGTCAAATCATAGCCTATAACATTGTTGTACATTGTGAATTTTGTCCGCTTGGTATGTCAGTTAGTTTTAGTGGCGTACTTAAAACCGTAAAGTCCAAATTTTGACGTTTACGACTCATTACGCAAGAACTTTGAGAGATACAAATTTTTTAAGAGGATAATTTTATCAAAATTTTTGTCTAAAATAAGATAAAAATATCTGGTACAAATATAAAAATAAAAATAGACGTAGTAATCTGAGGCGAACCACGCCCTCAGTAATATTTACACGTAATATGAAATTTGTTTTTTTTTTTTTGTAGATAAATATTGTGGGCGCACTTTTACAGTTCTATGAAAAAAAAAACCGTAACTCCGAATACACAGTATGCAGTTGAAACACCAGTCAGGCGGCCGCCTTAAGGGGCCTGCATCGATAGGTTGCGTTTGTGTGTGTGAGGCAGGAGCGGCAAGAGAGCCACTAACTGACGTATGCAATGCGTCACCTCTCCGTGCAAACCACTCAGCTGGCGTGCAGTGCTTTACTATTATCATTTTTCCTTTGGGACTTTAAAGGGTGACCACATTACTTTATTTGTAGCCAGCATATTTAAAAGTCTTACGCTTGTTTCTATAGTCGTATTTTTCTAATCCGCTTGTTATTTGGCCAGTAATAGTCTGGAAAACCCATTTTTGGCCATTTTTAAGGGCCCAAAATGATGTTTCTAATAAACGTGACATATTTTTAATTGTATGCTTTTTTCGTAGTTATATAAATACAACGCGCGTTAAAGAGTTTCGTAAAAAAATGAATAGCGATAACTTGCTGCAACGCATTTGAACTGCAGGTAGGGAAGCCCCTTATGAACAAGGTTACAACGGCTTACACGCTGAGGGATCGCCATAGACGTTGAGACCCGATGCGGTCCTATAAAGACCTCGGGTCACGGAAGGGTGTTTCGTGTTCACGTAAAACATCACGGCAAACATATCCGAAGTCAAGGTGATTGCCGACGTACCGAACCTAGGTCATAGGGGCTTAACAACGCCCTCCGACATCTTCGCGGTCGAGCTAATCCACCGCTTTCCCCGCCAGTCACGTCCACTGAGCTCTCGGTCGCGTCGTGTCCCATATTGGCACTGGTTCACAACCCCTCCCCCCTTTAGCTAAGCCGCACTTCATTTAACACGAGGTTTGGTTTGGTGTACCTGTCGTGGCTACACCGTGTCCTCTTCTTCCAGCCAGTCACTCTCACTCAAGAGGTAAGTAGATACAGTGAACTCTTGCTCTGAACTCATCGAACTGCGTCAAAATACGTACCCTGCAAGCACTGCGCAACATTTTATCCAACCGACCCTACCTAGAACCATTCTAGAACTATCTTCGTATGGTAGTTAAAATGTTTTGTACAGACCATATAACTATTTATTTATATAATTTTAGATAGGTACAATTTAATCATTAGAATGCACGGTCACTGCAATATAAATTAAAATATTTTAACTAAGAACATATATTTTAAATCCTTATGTATTATTGGTTGCATGGCATTTTTGTGAAACTAAACTTATAAGAATTTACTATTTTATACATTGTGATACACTTTGTGATAGTTTGAATCAGTAAAATAATGTGCACTATTGTTGAAATCATAGACTAAGAAGGTCTTGAACTCGTCAGTCTACCAATGCTCTCGAATTGTCACACTTGCTGACCCTTTTAGTTCACTAGGTAGCCGCAATCGCTGGCACCAAAGTAGTGCTGTTTTCGTGTTTGCATATAAGGTATATAGGTAGCATAACGTCTTTTCGTGCAATGTCGGAGTTGTTAAAAAATTGCGGCATCTTTACTGCTTGGTTATTTTTCGTTATTTAAAAACAAAACAATTATGTTGTGCTATAAGAAACTAATATTTTTAAATTCACTAATATGTGATACAATTATACAGATAAATGGTCGTTGATTACTAATGTTTACTGCAATGATTACTGAGTTAAGTATAGAATAACTTATTGGAGTAGCGTTTACTTAGTGTTTTAATCAGGCAAAAACTCAGGGTCAATGCTTTCTAAGAACACATTATTTTTTAACAGGATTATAGTCCGGCTTCAAGTTGTTTTCCGTTTTTGTAAAACTATTTAACTTCGTCAGTAACCATGAAGGTATGGCGCATGTTGTATAGGTTTTTTTGGAGTACGTATTTGTCAGAAAACATGATTGTTTCTATTGAAGTTCGAAATACGTAACTTTTAATCATCATTTATCTTCCAAATAGTACCAAAATAAATACTGTGAAATAAAAATGCGCTCTGTATATAAAGTAATTTTTTTTTGTGTTAACATTACACTCTTTCTATAGGCCTACGTACATTTACACAAAAAATTTTCAATCCGCAGACAATTCCAAAAGTTAATAAAATAATAGAAACGAGAACAAAATATTATGAATATAAATAAATAAAATAGCCTTTATAAAACTTTAAACCTACCTCGTCTTATTTACATATATTATATTCCCACAAATATGCCCTTGAAGGCGGTATTAAGATTACAAGGTAACATATATATCACGCATCGATCACAGAAAATGTTTCGTCGTTTTCAAATAATTTTACTCGAGTTTATAAAACAAAATGTACCTCTTTCTCTACCTTCAATTTATAAACCCCACTTATTTGGTTGCAGCTCTCGTGGCGATTTCACAAACTAATGGGGTCAATAATTGTACTGGCTATTTGAGAGAGTATCAAGACTTCTTTATTCTAAGACCGTGGTTGAAATTCTTATTTGGATTGTTGCGATTTATTCGTAGTTAGTTTTAGTGTCTCCATATCAATATTATTCTCGCTTGTTGATGGGTAGGGGTTAATAAGGCCCGTTGCTTTGTTCATAAATGTAAAAGTAAGAAACTGAAGTAGCTTGTGTCTCTGATAGGATAAATGTTATTATGCACATGTTTCTCGTGCAAAAATCACACGGACAAACTTTTCGGTTGCCACTGATATTGAATAATTAAAAGATGATTTGATTGAAATAAATGCAATCTTACATCCGAAAATACTACAACAGCTTGGAAGTCATTTTCGAAAATCAATTTATAAACTAAAAAGTTTCATTTTCTGTTCAACGTGGAAAATAGCTTTGTATAGTGAGATTTCTACGTTTAGAAATGTAACAACTAAACCTAAAACATATTTTGTCAACTAGAATTAATTGAAACAAGAAAAGTTGGCAAATGTTTTCCGAAATTATTTCCATTACACACACGGCAGCCGTAAGAATAAGAGGACCCACAAGTAACCATAGTCGAAAATGGCCGACTTAAAAATTCAGCATGATTTATTTATCCAGAGCTGCGACTTGAGAACTAAGATTTCGTGAAAATGTCCCGCGTAACCGCAATCGACTGTAAAAATTCCGTTACATAAAATTAATATGCGTTTACAATTTACGCAAGCATTCTTAAAGCTAGGTAGATCTATCGCACATACTGAATCTAAACAAAGCAAAATTATTTTAAAGTGTTCTTGAAATGAGAATAATCTCCTCACAAAACTTGGTGAATTACTGTCAAGGAGGCTTGAAAACTGTTTCATATGAAATACGCAGCTAGATAAGAATCTGTTAATATAATCGTGTACGTTGCTCAACGCGTTGCGACTGGGGTCGATTTCAGATTCACCCTTAGCACTCCCTTGAGTCAGTGTCATAAAAATGCAGAATACCTGCAGTAAGAAAGGCGCCTTATTTATCACCACGGTGATGGTCCTTGCAACCTCACACTTTGTCACGACGCCATTGTGAAATATTAAACCGTCTCTTCCTGGCATAAATGATAGACACGTAATTAGGGCTCGTTAGCTTCTCGGCCTTTTATCTACATATAATAGTGAGAAATATTTATAACAGTAAGTCCACCTTTGTGATACCTAGCAGAATGTGAAAATATATGCCTTGCTGTGAAATTAAATTTGATTCTATTGTGTTTCGTGTTTCTTTTTCTGGAACAGAAAGTCATACATAAGAACCCCTTACCATCTTTGCAGTGTTACTGTCTTGGGTAAGGACTTAAGAGATTTTATTACTTATGAGTAACGATTAACTAAAAAAATATCTTTGGTCTAAACAGCTTCTTGTGTGTGTGTGTGTATATACACACACATATATATATATATATGTAAGCTGTTTGTAAGGAGAGTAGTATTGAAGTTTGGACACATTTTAAAAGGCTTAGAATATAACATTTTTTTAAATTGTGGATGGCCTAAATAAAAAATATGTATAAATATATAAATATATATATATATATATATATATATATATATATATATATCTCACAACAATACGCTTTAACATTACCGAGGCCATTTTTGAATCAGTTATAATGTTACTGCGCAACAAGAGAAAGTTTAACCCTTGGGGTACATCTATTTATTACAATTAAATTTGCAAATATTCGCGAAAGAGTTATATTACTATTACATTTAAATGATTGAAACATTTTTTCCAAGTAATGATCTAACTCATTTTCCCAAATTTTAGAGTTATGACTATATTACTTTAATAATGCGATATACAGTGATATTTTTTCATTATAGTTATATAAATATTCATAATTATATTTATAAACGATACCACTACACAATATGTACAAATTAATTTGAAATATACATTCAAGTTTTCTTTAACTAGGCTCATTTTAATTTAAAGGTAGGTTTTTTAAAATGTATAAACAAAACTAATAGACCCTACCTAAAACACATAATAATCATAATTTATATGAAATGTACAGAATTCCGAAAATTTACTTTAACAACGTAAACTCAGTATGACAACCACAGAGTCATTTACAGGCTTGTGTGAAAAGAAGTACTATATATTCCGCAACCGCTGTTCTGTTTCTTAAAAAAAAATTTAGTAAATAAACTGAAGACTTTATTGTACACTGCCTGCATTATTTGTACAATAAAGGGTCAAGTTTGATTGCCGTCTAAGATTATGCTTTTAAGTTACAAATTTGATATATTTGTGACAAAACAACGAATGCATTTTTTGATACGAAGATCACGTTTCTGTAAAATAAATAATTTAAAAATCACTGTCAAACAATGGAACATATCCTAAAACGTGGATGTGTGATTTAAATATTTTCAGACTTTTGAAGGTATTTTTATCCAGAAAATATAAAATAGTTAACCGTATTTCATAAGAAAACACGACATACAAAGGCAATACTTGTACGCTTTCGTCACAGAAATGGTCTCTGTGCCACTAAATAAAATTTTTGAAGACTCAGTTATCTCGGCTTGTCTTGCTTCTTGAAATCAACAAAATTAAACGTCACAAGAACGTAAGATATATGTTCGGACCGCTTCCCAACAGAAAATGGCGAGCCACTGAGAGCAAAGATAGCAGCAATTTTTAATTAAGTTGTCGACACATGCTGAGATTACATTTCACTCGAGAACACTCGCCGAAACGGATCCTACAGACGTCTAAACGTATAGTGAGTAAAATGAAATATTCACATTATAGTAAAGCACTTGCATAAGCACGTACACAGCAGGACACCGTACATAAGGAAATTTTACATTGTTGAACTGTACTCATGTCTACTTAAAATACTTTTAACCCTAATAGATTTACAATGTGTAAACATGCGCCACAAATTGTAATTATCTAACATTTTCTTACAATTCGTATTCCGTTGCACTTTGCAAGCTTACTGTCGTAACTACATTCACCCCGTTGTACAACTCGTTCCTTGAGGCAATACTTTAAAGGTTAAGTCATGTAGTGTATTGTAAACATACGGACAAAGTAGGCTACATCAGCCAACAAAACTGAATCGAGATTTTTAAAAACGAACATATTGAGGAGGTTTTTACAATATGGCCTAAATACAGGAGTAATCATAATATAGGTGCCTCACTTTCACTCCGATTTTTTTTGTCCTTGAGGTGACCCGTTCAACCATAAACTTGACTAATATTCTGTGTGAGTCAGATTTTTGCTTAGAAAATTTATGTTTTCTTCAAGATGTTGTCCTCGAGAACTTTTCATTTAATACTTGCAGTTTTACCTTATGTCTGTCATATACTGAGACTTTTGTTAGCGTGTCGAGTAAAATAAAAGTAATACTCTAATACAAAATTGTTGCACACGCGAAAAACTGAGCGCTGTAATGAACGTCTGCCTCTCACCAAACTCTCTAGGTTCGATTCCTGGCGGAGTCAACCCGTATTTTCGCATGTGAGAATCTTGCGTGGAATCGTGCCAAACGATGTAGTCTGTCGACTGGTTTTCTCACTGAACTCCATTTTATCCCGATTTTTGATTCCGGCGCTGCTCAATAGGCCTACTACTCACTTCATATTACCCGTCATCCAAGGTAAAAATCCCCCTGCTGAGAGCTGACCAAAATGTGTATCTCGTAACATTTGGAGGATTAAGAGTATACTAGTATAATAATACGCTATACGCTGCGTATTTGAACACCTTCTGTATACGTTAAGTACATTCTGCAGTACAACACACGCTACTTATCATTACTTGTAGGAAACACCATTTTTACCAGACCGTGTGTGATTTTCCTCTGTTAAGGCCGCGGTAATGTTACTTTCTCTACACTCACATTGATAATCTTAATTTTGTTTTAACAGCAATGCTTGTCTCACATATTATTACTCCTACTAAATAATCATTTGATGCAGTCAGTTCATATCGCCACGAGCCATCTCATATGTAACTTACGACAGGGAATGTGGATCTGAACAAAATACAGGATTTCGTTGATGTAACATTTTTATTGTTTCTTGTTAAATGATCTTCAGCCGTACATTCGTCCTGCAGTTAGGCTCCACGTCTAGATTTTCAACTTAGTATAGCTTTAGCAATTTCATAGAAACGTCAAGCGTACTTAAATATTAATTGCAACTTATAATATTTTAAGGGCGCGAGAAGTAAAATATTAAATGAAACAAGGTAAACAACTTTACAATTCGAAAGAATTCCAGTAAATTTTCATGACGGAGGCTGCAATACGGAAAATAATTTAAGGACATAAACACAAAACGGAAATGTTTTTATTACATTATTTTTATGTTTCTCAACGGCAGTGTTTAACGCTTCGCCGCACATTGTTATAAAACTATATCACTTAGGCAAACTCTCACAGTTACGCCACTACATACTCTTGTTGAAATATTCATTAGTAGTTTGCGACTGCTATGAATTCTGATCTTTTTACTTCTCAAATTAACTGTGCACTAGTTATATTTAGATGTTATTTAAAATTGTTAGTAACTGGAAGTATTTTCAACACAGCGAGCGGTTGCTAAGGTAGAATATAAGGAGGAAGACAAAATGTGATCCGGGGAAACGGTAACAAACCACCGACAGGTGGCATCAGAGTTAGGTTCTCGCCGTTTCTTCGCCGCTCCGCAAAGTTGCATCATTTGCGTGTGTTCGTCCGTTGTGCGTACATACACATTCAAAAGTATTGGAAATTACTATGAATATCATTGCCAAATGATGTGAAACCATCGGTATTCTGTAAATTATTATTTACGTTTTCCAGCCTAGAAACAACACACTTTTTATTTACAATATTAAGAAAATACGATATTTATTGTTTCTGAAGTGCGTCGTCGTCGTCCGTGGCAGTAGAACTGAACGAAACTTGAATTCTTGAATTGCGTGTGTCATATCTGTTTTTAGTGGCGGTTTTGAGTTACAAATCCAAATAAACTATGCCCGCATTTACGAGATTCGTAATGGCAATAGTGCGTGTTGTATAAATTAGTCGATGGACAGAAACCAGTATTATAAGACGTTAACTCGCAGGTATTTATAACTATGAAAATTTTTTTTATATATCTCATATTCAGGCCCCGTACATATTGTAGCTAAAATTTATCGGAGCAGTTTAATGTAGTTGTAAACATTGCACGACCCTGTGAAAATAAACTTAACGTGGCAATATTTACGTTTACATTCGGCACAAAGATATAAACTGGCAGAAAATATAAATTAATCAGGGCTTTACTGAGGGTTCACTTTATTCCGTATCACCTATAGGACTTTACACTATAATGCTGTAATTGCTAAATCATCCAACAAAACATTGGTAGGGATCGTCCGTGGGATTCAGATATCCCCATCCATTTCACCTTACGAAATTGCTTAAACAGCGCCATTTTGTACCTTGAAATGCGTATTTCCACCGGGAAGGGCCCCCTGACTCACCGCATTACTTGCGAAATGGATGGGTGTTACTTCATATCATTCCCAGGTTTGGGACCCCTCCCTCGTCACTTACACAAATATTCAGCCCTGTCTAACACTCATCGAACTAAATTCTGAGTGCGTCCCTGTAAAAAAATACTATGTCGACGTTAGTTCAGTCTCCGACCAAAAACTGGTACGAGATCTTCAGTTACCTGTTAAAATTCGCCGATATACCATTATGAATACGAAGTATGAATATTTAATGTTGACTACTGCTATATTTTAGTGATAAAATTACACGTTTTATAGTGTATCTACATACCACTCTTATTAATAATTTTATTTCTAATTTGTAGTACAACAAATGGTAATTTAAAAGTTTTCTTACTGATATTATGTTTACCTAGGGTTTAGTACTTTACACTAACCGTACACGGGAAAAAATATTTTGTGGGTATTAACCATGCAAAATTTATTTTGTGGTCCCCACGAAACCACTTTGCTGACACCACTAACATATTGTCACCACCACAAAATTATTTTGTGGTTATTACAAAATAAGTTTGCAGTGAAAACTTCCTACAAAATTTTCTTTCAGTGTAGATTAACAAATGTATGTAAGACAAATTATCCGTTTCATGTCACGTTATTTTTTCGATTATAATATCGTGTTTCGTAAAACATAACATGCTGAATCGCTTGATACAATTATTAATTCGTTTCAGATAACCGCTTTCTTGAGTGCGTCAATTTTTAGGCAGCCTATGTAACACGTAATTTTTTTCCAATTACGAGAAAAATTCATATGGAAATCATTAAAATGAGCGTATTTACAGGACTAAAACTATAGCAATTCTATTTACGAGTTTCGACAGATATCGCAAGACCTCACATCACGAAGAACACCCAGAACGATAATCTTATTAAATCAGTATTACTGAACATACCATTGACATGTGCCACAGTTTCGTAGAAGTGTTTTCACCGTGTGCAATTTTGTGAGTTAAGACTGCAATGACTTGACAACACGAGATGCCAATTTAAGTCGTAATAATACTATTTCACTATTAATATTGCGATGTTACTCTGCAACGCCACAAATCGACGGCCACGCTTAGCAAATAGTTTTGAAAACGTAACAGCACGACGTAGTAAGGGAACAATGTGCCTAGTGTTATTTTAAAAATATTCGTTTTCAACATGTCCAATTACTGTAAATGTACGGTATTTTGTAAGCTTATTTGTAACATTGTTTTGATCTATGAAGAGTTTGAATAAATTTGTGAACTTTGAAAAATCTCAACACTATACAAGTTTAGGATGCAAATATCATAGGTGGCTTTAAATTAAATTTTGTCCTTTTAAAATATTACAACGATTCAGGTTAAGTATATCACTAATGTATACTATAAGTTGGCATTGCTTGTAAGTGCCACGTGCGGATATACTTGTCTCTTTCTGCGAAATATGTGCATGTCTTAACGTAGTCGTTTTTGCACGTGAATCACTGAAGAAAAGTTGTACGAGTTTACTTTAATATATGTCAAAATACATTTCAAGACTTCAAATACACCAAAAATAACGTGAGAATGTGGTAAATTAATTCCTGTCATTTTCACGTCACCTTAAATATCCAGGTGTTTCGAAGACATTGAGAGAAAATACTGCGTGTGGTTTACGTCGTAATTATATGTTCATAATTTCCAATTCATATATTTTCTATTACACCACAAATTAAAAAAAAAACTATTTTCTAAGTTTGCGTTGATTTACTTTTAAATTTTGTATCAAGTTTCCGCAAAAGCTGCTAGTTTTAGTTAACTCAAGTAACTGTGGTTTGTGGCCCATGCAGTCTTAACTACAGGCGTTAACATTCCCGTAAGCAGCACGTCAGGTATTTAAACTTCTATGTTTGTTGCAAAATTTCTTGAGGTCACCAATATGAACCTTTGATAACCGCAGTACATAGCAAAATTAAATTTTTTTGCTCCTAAAATTCAAAGGTAAAGAGAATCATATTAAAATACTTATTATAATACGTCTTGGACTTAAATATTAGGCATGTAAATTACAGTATTTACTAGACAATTTACTACATACGTTACAGAAATACAAGTCTGCATTAGTAAGGCGACTGCGAAACCAACATGACACATTTAAATAATATAATTCAGAATATAATTTATTTGTTTGTAGTTTGCTTTTCGTGAGCATTTATATATATTATATATATATAACTTAATCTAGTTGTAGCTATAGAATCACAAACAATGTCTTAAGAGCAGCAATGCCTAATGTATGGTTGTTGGTAAAATATAAGCCATTGTTAAACAGCTATAATTTTGATTTCAATAAGTTTATATTGACAATATTATCTAGAAAAAAATACCCTAAAATAAGCTGTGCTTGTTGAAATCAATAGTCCAGAGTGTAATACTATTTTAATGTTAACCACAAGAAGGTTTAGTTTTTGTTTTACTGTGATATAGTTCTCTGTGAAGTAATGAATAAAAATTAGCACACTAACGTTAATTTTTTATAAATGTTATTGTTGAACAAGTACGTAGAAATTATTCATTATTTATGTAAAAATATATTCTATAGTGCTTACTACAAAATCAGTGAAAATCAAAAGAGTAATGATTAAATGTGTTTGGAATGATTAACCAAATATTCCGACAGAGAGAGACGGTGGTAATCATGGCAACAGATGGGAAAACATTTGTCCAGTGTTTGCTATATCAAGCGGATGGGCACATCGTCACACAAAACCCTGGTACTTTAGCAAAATATATCAAAATTAAATGTTTCTGTTTTATCGTATCTTTATTTCAGCATTTTATGATAGGGATAGGAACTAAATATTTGTATATGAAGTCAAAATTCTTATGTATCTGGCAACACTGCATGGGTCTAGCGATGCAGAGACCTGTTGACGCTCGGAAAACTGCAGCTGAGTGATTATCGCAAGTACATAAAGTCTTAAATTCTCGACAGAAACAAGTAACCTGTTTGTTTTCTTTACGGAAATACACAACAGTTGAAACCCTGTGTGGTGACTACGTTGTATGAAATAGATTTTCCGGTATTAATACTACAGCCGTAAACATTCTTAACAACGTAGTTTCTGTAGCTCTTGCCGGGAAGGGAAAAAGTACTGGCAAAATTTTTTTTAAGCAGAGTACGCATACTACTGGCTATTGGCTGAAGTTAATTCGTAAGGCGTAAATTAGGTACGAATTGTTCACTTGTACTACACTAAGGGTGTACCAGTTGACAGTGACGAATTCTCACGGCAAATCGACTAACATGTGTACAGTCCTGTTCAGAATAAATGAGCGGCTGGAAAAGTTAAAGTCCACTTCGGATATGATCGGCTGTTAAGAAAAGGTAACGCCTGAGTACCTAGGCAAACACGCAGCGCACGTAAGTGTCTCCAATCACGGTGAAGTTGGGACTCACGAAATAAAGTCGCTCTTTTATTTGCTGTCCGTTCTAACCATAAAGCTGTGCCATCATAGCGAGGGCATTTGATGGGATATGTTGTGAAAAGCTTTGTGACTACACTGTCGTCTAAGTAAGAGGAAGAATTACACATATCACTTTGGCAAGTTGTCAGTTGTCATTAATATTTACACAGAAATAAGAAACTTGTATTAATCTTCTATAATAAGAAAAGTTCCGTAGTTCTTTTTATTGGTATTTATATTGTTTTCATTGTCTCTTGAGCAGCCAAATGAAAGTATTAAGAGGAACAGCCACAGCATTTGTTGGTAAATCATACCAGCATTTCTCTGGCATGATCTTGGCAAACCAGTGAATACCAGGCTGACTTCCGTGGCGCAATCGGGTGGCGCGCCGACTTGCGGTGAGACATTCAGGTTTCAAGTCGCGGGTGAGGCATGGGTGTAATTTAGTTTTGGTGGAATATAAAAATATGTGTAACCGTCTCTATGAATCACTTTGCCAACGAGATGTAAACTCTAGAATAATAAAAATAAATACATTGAAAACCTAAATCAAGATGGCCAGACTTAGGTTCGAACCCAAGTCCTCCCAAATGAGTGTTTAAACCATTATAGCTGCGCCAGCTTTCTATAACATGTAATTAAATTACACGGACTTAAAATTTAATGGGCGATATGTAGCGATAAATATACAACTAAACATTGCCAACCAGTTATTTTGTCTTCCCTATGCCCCGAGCTCAATTTTGACACAGAGTGAGATGGAACAATACTAACAAATTGAACTCAAATTTGGGAGGACCCGGGTTCGATACCCAGCCAAGGCATCCTGACATGGGGTTTTTCCATTGTTTCCCTTCTCACTCCAAATGCTGTGATTTTTTTTCAACAAAAGCCTCCCTTAGTCCCTTTCACGTAAGTTGTGTTCTTTGCCTTCTCTATTGACATCATCGTCGACGTACGACGTCAATTTCTGTGTGCATTTGTTACATAGATTTTCATCCTAGGCTGGTCTCGTCTCAGAAAAATACAGAATGGACAAATAGCAATACGTATTAAAACCAAGTTTCACAATTGACTGACATAACAATTATTCGTCAGCTAACAGTTAAGGCTGCCGTGCATGTATATAATCCGATCATAAAATGAAATAGACAATGCAAAGTTTTGATGCCTACGCTGATTAAAAAAATTTGTCTTATATAAAAGGGCCGCTTATTTTCCCGAAAAAATCCCTGCAACAATTAGTTCCAATGACTTGTGTGCACACTTGTACCAATAATTCTTGGTCAGTTATTAGATGTTTTTACTCTCAGTGTTTTAGGAATCTACCCGCAAATCACAGGCGAGTGGTATCAAAGTAATGTTGTTTTGATTGGCACAGTCAAATAAGCGATGTCTGTACACAAAGAACGCTGTCAATAACCTCGAATCATAGCTGCTGATGTGCACGTAAGCCAATGAAACTAAGTGATGCAAAAATAATTTCGCGAAAACTACAGGCAATACGCATCATTAGACATGATTATTTTATTTATGTTATTTTATTTACGTCTTAGGTATTACATGGCGAAACTAAGGCGTACGTCTTTTCTTACATTTTACCAGGGTTATTTTACATTATGAAGTTATAAATAACAATTAAAAAATATCAACAATAACAAACTGTTGAAACATTCATTTACAAATGGAGCTAAGTCTGTTTTTAGAAAATATTGCTTTAGCAAGAAGATCATTTTATGTAAAATTATATAAAAGATAGGAAAATGAATCACTTATATTCATGTAACGTATGATCTAGTATAAACATTTTAAAGTTATAACTTTTGTTTTCTAATAAAATAACCTGTTTACTGTAAAAGAAAGCTTATTATTACGAACATTTTAAAAATACGAGACAACTTAATTTGGGAAACAACAATTTTCAAATTGAGTCTGTTTCTTGAAGAAAAAAAAATTTCTTTTTAAATTTTTTTTTTAATCCCAATGTAGACGTTATGGTTTTTATTTCTAATGGGAGCTCATTCCACGCTTTGGATACAGATACACAAAGTGACTTCGCAAAACGTTGTGATTTATAGGCCGGTGAAAATAACATTTTTTTTAATTTGCTCACCTAGTTTGATGATTGTATTTATTAACTACTATGTGCAGAATAAAGCCGTTCTTACGGTTATCAGGAACCAAATTTTTTTTTGAATGCTATCGATCCAGACACTTTGCGGAATGACTCGCCTAAAAGCTGTATTAAATGCGTTGCACTATTATGATGTTTCGGAACAGAAATGCATTGCTACGTTCATAACGTCTTTGCCAGGACTTTCAAGGTCACGCATGCTTTGATGTGTATTTACAAGAGACCGGAGAAATCTAACGTATGCCTGCATAACCAAACAAGTGAACCTATGTTCAGCGACATCATTGTGCGACGTGCAAATACAGAAGGTGAAAGGGTGTGAGCCCACTATTTATTTTCGCGGAAAATGTATCAAATTCATATATTAGTTTGAATATTAGTTTCGATTATGTCCAGTTAAGTCTAACTTAAAATAAATCAGCCTGAACAGAACGAATTAAGCCACATTAAAGAGATTCGAAATTAAGTTTACAATATTTGGTGTCCTGAAGATTATGACGGACATCATTCACATTATATTTATGTAAGAAAATATTTGAACTACGTTTAACAGGTAGCTCGAAAAATGTAGAAACACAAATGTGCTTTGTGACGCAGTTTCAGTCCCTGCATAACAGATTGTGCTGCAGATATACTGCTTACGTAAGAGCCAGGAATGTTCTGCTTTGTGGAACATTTGACAATTTTATGCTTATCCAAGTCATTGAATCACAAGTCAGTGATATCTTCACGTATATGCGAGTCCCATTATCAACCAAGGTCATCTGAGTATTGGTATTCTCGAACACTTTACAGGATACAATTACACTTTCTTACAAATTTGCTAGTCTCGAATGTGTTCTCACAGAATTGGACACGAACTCGTTTCATCCATAGTAACGTTCCGCGTTGCTAATTTCGAACCTTGTATATTCGTGGCTGTGCTATTTTTGGGTACTATGCTGTGCTCTTATTGGCTCGTTATATTCGCAAGCAATACGATAGGAAAATGCGGCGAGAAATTCATTCAAAGTTAAGCAAGAGGAAACGGACATCACAGGGAGATATAATAAACTATACTATTAATATTTCTAGATATTTTTGTTTCCTAATATCAGTGATATTTATAAAATTGTATCATGCTGACCCAAATATATATTTATGATAGCAATTTATGTGTATTCCAAAAGTTATATTCATTTTGGACGAATTATTTACTTTGCTGTTACACTTGCGCTAAAAACACAGTAGGAAACACTCTTGTCGAAGACTTTTACTTACGTACTGTGTTTAACTTGTATTTAAAATATATTACTACAAAATGTTAGTCTTTCCTTATTTTTTACTTTTAATACAAATACCATTATTTTATAGTGAGTACACAAGTATATAACGTTTCATGATTTTATCTGTGACATTGATAAATCATAATGAAATACTTAAGATCTATGGATGCAATTGTATGATAACTTGCTATGCAATAATTACATACCAAATTCTGAAAAAGTAAAAAAATAAATAAGTGTGGTACTGTTGATACGTCTATCCAGCTTCATGCCAGACCTAAACTGGCATCTTCAGTGGGGAACAAATGCAAAATCGGATGATCATGATAACTTAATAATGCGTCTGACAGAATGCCACGACATGACTGCCCAATACGTTATCAAACTCCAATCCTGTTTCGCACTTGACTGCAAGTAGTATCCGGACAAAAAACTTTGCCATGAAACTTAAAACTGTGAGAAGCAATATTCCATTGTTCCACACCAAGTTTTATAACTTCACCACCACTGTCTCCTTAGGTAGCATTACGTATTATCACTGGATGCGTGGACATGTAGGTCGTCTCTAAATACCCTGCTACTATACTTTTGTTCGATTGTTTTGGTACTGACAGGTGTGTGAACACGACAGTCACTTTGAAACTATTGTATTATTGTTATTATTGTTATGAAATATCTTTTTCATCTGTCTAAATCGCTGAACGCACTCTTCAGTCCACACAAGTATTCTTCAGATGCTGTTATTTTACTAATACTTTGCAGTTGTTTGGGGGCAGAGATGAAATAAATAGCCTAATTTTGGCTACTGTAGCTCGCGACGCAACAAACACCTCGACTACCTTGGTTATATTACGAGTGCATCCATTATACGGTAGGGAAAACATACAAAATTACAATAATTATTTTTTATATGGATTTTTATGTATACGTCAAACAGTAGCCAATAACACATGGATCCAATGTTTTTTATTTCGTTATGTTCATTGGTTTTTGCTGAGGATATTAAAGGAAAACATGCAAATGTTGACTTCGAAATGACATTATGGGAAAACTGGCTGAGATATGTTTTTGAATACTGAGTGTAATGTCTGTAAAACTAAAATTATTTAATGGAAATATAAAATGATCGGTAATACAAACATAATATAATTCTTTTTCCCGATTTGATCACCTTAACTACTTTCTAACGAATGTTACGTAACGAAACCGAAGAGTTTTGCTACGATCGCGTGAGATATCAACACGTGCTAATATATATTTCACAGCGTTAACGATAATTGTAACTACTGTGGTGTTTATAAGAAGTGTTGACCTATATGAGTTTAAATACACTTAATTTCATTTGTTACGAACTATGAGTGCCTAGGACCATAAGTGCCCAGAACCACTCGACCGAACAAATGCTCTTAAAAATTATTAAATAAATTTTATAAAGCAAGATTATTCCCTTTGAACTAGGGTTTTAATTGGGAACATAAAAATTATGATGTTCCTTGCAAGGGAAAGAAACTTAATGTGGCCATGAAAGTTTTCAGAACGATGTGCAAAATTACGAATTGGGAACAAAATAAGTTGTTAAAAAATTTTGTAGCTAGACACTTTGTTATTATTGCTCAAATCCGTACCCGTCAGAGTAATATGACGGTCATACTTTCGTCAAATATGTTAGAAATTTTCATATGATGGTTGAAAAACTATTATTAATTAGAAAACACATGTAAATCAATTTATTGTTTGTTCTGTAGCGATACAACTCGTAAACAACGAGACCACATTCCAGTTTAATAACAACTATGTTCTGTAAGATACAATACAGCTGAACCATGGCTATATTTCAAACACCTATACTGTAACATTTTCTTGTTACATATTTTTATATTTTGCATATTACGAAAGAACTTAAGGAGATGAGAAAAAAAGTATGTTTGCTTTATCCGAGAATCGAACATGTGGTTTTTGTTACTTATGCATATAGTTTACTGCAAATATAAATTTTTAAATCTTATTCGAACTAAATTACGTCCTTTATTCACGTAAGCTTTCACTCACGCGCTGTCGGTATGCGCGTAAATAAACGAAACGTGTCTGTTAAATGAGTCACATTGCAGTTCGAGAGTCACTTTCCGGGAACAACAACCGTTACAGATAGCTAGGGCCACGATTTTTTGGTGAAAAGTATTTTGCCCCAGTTTGTTTCAGAGACTCACGTGCCCACCTGCAGTTTTGCTTCACGGTCAGTGATTGGATGTTTTAACACTCGCGGGTCTTGGGGTTCTGTCCGCAAATCCCAGTCGCGTGGTGTCGCAAAAACCTCGTTGTCATTGGCACAGTCAAATGACAGACAACAAATTACAAAAACACGCTGCCAATAACCTCGAAGTAGAACTGCAGACGTGCACGTGAGTCACTGAAACAAAGTGTGGCAGAAATCTTTTCGCGACAAAATTGTGGCTCTACAGATAGCACATTCTGCTTTTTTTTTTTTTTTTGCAGAAATATTCCGTTACAATACAATTATAGTATAAATAGAGCCCACGATTTTTGGTGAAAAGAATTCTGCAACAATTTGTTTCAATTCCTTATGTGCACATATGAAGCCCAGCTTCATGGTCAGTGATTGGCTTTTTTTTTTTTTTTTTTTTTTAACTCTCGGCGTCTAGTGTTCTACCAGCAAATCACAGACGTGTGGTGTCGCAGTAACCTTGCTCGTGTTGGCACGAGTCAAATGAGCCACGTCTGTGCAATTATACATTCTGCCAATAATCAAGAAGCAGACCTGCAGATGTGCACGCAAGGCGTTGAAACAAGCTGTTGCAGAATTCTTTTCACCAAAAATCGTGGGCTCTAAGTATAAAAGAAGCTAGTTTTTCTTTTACCAAATCAACAAGTGAGAGTTCCGTATTTTCTATTTCAGTTAGTCATTTGTTTGTGATAAAAATTTAAAAAAGCACGAATTTATTTTTATATATAAAAGAGAAAACTGACTGACTGGCATATCAAACTGCAGCCCAAACTACTTAACCTAGAACCATGAAATTTTTTGTATGATATTCTCTTATGTCGTAGGCGAGTACTAAGAAGGGATTTTTCGAAATTCGACCTCTAAGGGGGTGAAGAGGTAAAATGTGTTTCCGAAGAGACGTCGATAGAGCTCGGGTCTGACGGCCTATCATCGATAGTTAATCGGTAACACATTTAAAGCCTTTTCACCCTCTTAAACGTTGAATTTCGAAAAATTCTGAAATTGGCTAATATGCACATATCAACCCTGTACAGTACCGACAGTCAGAATATTTCAAAATATTTTACAATCTTTGTGCGGCAATTTACCTATCTTAAGTGAAAATTTACTTTATATCTCGACGGGCTTCACACACACACACACACACACACACACACACACACACACACACACACACACACACTTTACAAGTATTTTCAGTACGCATCAGTCTTAACTATCAATATCTATCGAATCCTTAGGGAAAAAGAGTTGGTTTTCACTTTAAAATGTTGCTTACGTAAATACCCAAAGCGGGGTTTTAGAATTTTTAGAAATTTGACTACCTAACAGTTAAAAAGGGAAAAGTGCCAATTGACTATCGTCGCGATTTTTACTTCAATTAGCCACGTATGCAAATGACTAAGACAGGACTCCACGACGTTTCGAAATTCTTTAAATAAGGGGGTGGAAAATACATGAAACATGTTTTCGATTATTCCTCCATGTCTATCGAACAAATTGAGAAATCGGAGTGCTGTTGGCTTTAGATTGATACTTTTGTAAATATCCTAAATACCATTAAAATATATTTTTCGAATTCGGCACTGAAGAGGTAAAAAAAAGTGAGCTGCGTTTTCGATTCACAATCGATATATATATATATATATATATATATATATATATATATATATATATATATCCCGTTGATTTATATATGGCGACGTGATTTTTGTTTAAGATTGATGCGTACTCAAATACCTAAGAAGTAATTTCACAAATTTTCGGAATTCCTCACCTAATGAGGTTAAAAGGGATGAAACATGGTTAAATGTATTTTTAATTCATCGTCCGTATATTGTAGCGTGCACTATTGGACTTTGATGTCTATAATGTTTTATTAGCAAATACTGCTGTTCATTTAAAGATATTTATTTGTTTAAGCGCCACTTAATATTTATTATCATGTTAACCTTTTTGATTGCCAGTCAAAGATTGTTGTTATTTTTTTTATTTGTTAATTTTTTTTTGACCTGCAAGCTTTACCAGCTGAATTAT
>PNEQ01023515.1:0-21013 GCA_003012365.1 Medauroidea extradentata
ACCCTCCCTCAGCATGGCATCCTGGCCCGCCATGCATGTGTTATTGGAAATTGTGTTAGTTTATAATTGGCCAGGTGGTGGAGAGCCCCCTTGTGAAGGAACTACGTGTTGTCGTCCTCCTGTCCCAAAAGTAGTGAAAGTCGTAGGTCAGCTCCCCCTAGTCCTATGGTGGTAAAACCACACGTTTTAACAATATGTTCTGTAAAAGAAAGGCGGCGTTTCTTCCTTTTACAGATAATATTGTTACTTCTACATAACAGATTGTTATAGGAACAACGCAGATAATAACGGCAACTAAACTGAGTGTTGTCCCTATTTTAACAGAAGTATGGTACCTACAATAATACTTTTCTTTCAGTGCACAAGTAAAAGAATAAGTCTTGCTCGCCAGCTGAGTGGCTTCCACATAAAGGTGTTGTTGCATTGCAGAGGTAGGTTAGCTGCATCCGTAGCGCTCCATCGCTTTTGTAACATCCCCCCCCCCCCACACACACACACGACAACTGCAAGAATGTTAAGAAACTTGGTCACTCCGCGTCCTGCGCTAAGGCCACAGAAGATCGTTCATTCGCGGTAGAAGAACGATTGCCTTTTATTTTAGACTTTGCGGGGGTTTCGAGGATTCAAGTTACTTGTCGCACACCCAGAACAGCGTCAACAAAATTAACACATATTTGTGTTATTGGTTGATACATACTTTATTATATTCAGGTATGCGATTACAGGATTTTTGTGGGGAAACAACATAGTGAAATTTTTTTTCAGTTCTGTCATTTGCTAAGTAACCTAAGATTTAAATGAATTTTCCAGAAAACGGTAATTTGTTTTTAGTTACAATAGTCTTGTCCTGGGAGTTAGTTATTTTCTTTGCATAGCAAACATGGCAAAGATCTTTGATCTTATAATGAGCTGTTAAAACAATCCATCAATCAGAATACTGAGACAAACAGTGATTTTAACTGTAGGTTTGAGATACAAAATCATTATTCTTTTTTAGCATACACATTTGAAAAAAAGCGAGAATCTTCCGCGCCGGCGTGTTTTTCCTTTATGATTGGACGATGGTAATACACAAGGCGATTTTTTCCAACCTTCAATGCACTATAATAATATAGCCTACAGGAATTATTTGTAAAATACTTGTACTGTCATAAGATACGTGCATCTTTCAGCAACGTTTCAACATAATTACCGCTCAGATTGAGACACTTGTACCGTTGTAATAGCTTTCCAGTAATCTCTGTAAAGAAAAGTTGTCGCCACTGGACGTAATTAGGGGGAAGGGGTTACATATTAGTGATGTGTTACGATTCGCTTACAATCGCTTCATGGGCACCCAATGAAGGGACGAAACTGTAATGACAACATTTCATGCACCTCGTAAGCGTGCCACGTCCAAAATGTTTAAACTAACCAGGTTCAATAGGTAAAAGGCAACTTTCTTGCGGAGGATTTTGGAAAACTAGTGCAACGAAACTGTAATGACAACATTTCATGCACCTCGTAAGCGTGCCACGTCCAAAATGTTTAAACTAACCAGGTTCAATAGGTAGAAGGCAACTTTCTTGCGGAGGATTTTGGAAAACTAGTGCAACGAAACTGTAATGACAACATTTCATGCACCTCGTAAGCGTGCCACGTCCAAAATGTTTAAACTAACCAGGTTCAATAGGTAGAAGGCAACTTTCTTGCAGAGGATATTGGAAAACTAGTGCAACGGTACAAGTGTCTCAACCTGCGCCGTGATTATGTTGAAAAGTAGCTAAAACGTTTACGCATCGTTACAATCCATTCTTTTTTACAGCTCATCTGAGGTTGAAAAAATATAACACTCGTAGCACTATTTAGTTATTTACATACGATTCCCAAACACACAGTAGCGACGCACTTGAGTTAGCATTGGTCCAATCAAACAGGGACAAATTAATACAAAGAATATCTAGCTACAATAAGATATATATTTGCCCTAACAGTCAACAGTTACTTCGACAAATCAGTGCCATTAGCATCCCAAACATGTGTCCGGTGTAACAAGAACGTGTGATTTTTGTTTCTTATGAGACATTCGGGGCCATATAGTTAAGAGCCACTGAGTTTTGGTGAAATGACGTGAATATTGGTAGTTTGTCTTTGTGCAGAAACGTCACTCATTTGACTGCGCCAATCAGAATAAGGGAGCTGCGACAGCACGTGTCTGTGATTTGGAGGTGGAACCATAAGGCAATGAGAGCTAGAGGCATCCAATCACTTACCATGAAGTAAAACTGCAGATGTACACATAAGTCATTGAGTCAAGTTGGTGCAATTTTCTTTTAAATAAATAAATAAATATATATATATATATATAACATATACATATACACACAGTTATTGTGATGATGTGTGAGGAGAACGTAAATCAAAACTTACCTCTCCTAATTGGCAAAGACGAGTTGTTCTTCTTGCTCCATGTAAACACAACATTTGGCGTTGACGACGTGTTAGACGCGAAATCGGCAAGAGAAACAAAACACCTTGTAATCATTTTTTGAATAACACGTGCAACCTGTTGTCGCTTAAGGGCGCTGCCTGTACTCCAGAGGCATGTCAAGAGTTAATGATATGGGAACACAAGTTAAATTATGTAAGTAGAGACCTGAAAAATTCGCGGGTTCATTGACTTGTAGGCTAGCCTCCAAGAATATATGCGCACTCAAGCAAGCAGCAGCTGTTCATTAGCTGCTCGCTGACACTGATAGATGAGCCTGTATTCAGTTATGATTTTATTACTGGCTCAGCGACTTACATGGAGTCAGATAAGTCAAGGACACGTTCGTAGAAGAACAGGTCTGGACACTCGCCTGGAAACTTGACCCCCTTGTTGTTTGGCTGCAGTTCACCAAGTTACCGAGAATATTCTGTTTTATTGGCGCTGCTGTTAGACCGGTCGGTCTCAAACTCCGCCCACTTCCGTCCCACTAAGATAAACAATTTATCAGAACGAATTTCTTATCAATTTATGAAATACTTCCTTCGCTCAGAAATTTAAGAAAAGGCTCCAACAATCATTATTTACTTTAATAATGGAAAAAAGTGGGTGGACCGCCTGGATTACAGCGCCAAAAAGTACTTCATTCTCGGTAACTTAACGAACTACAGCCAAACAACAAGGGGGTCAAGCAAAATACTGTACATTGTTAGATAGGCGAGTGTCCAGACCTGTTCTTCTACGACCGTGGTCAAGGACCAACTGTGAAAGTAACACGAACTTACAGTAAGTGGAATTCTAGCTTGTGCTTCAAAGAAAACGCGAATTTTTCAGATCTCTATGTATAAGGTGTGGAACAGATCATGTCGAATCTACATAAGTGCCACCCCCGACGTTTTTGTTCAACGCAGTGCGGTACACATTGCTACAGAACTTTTCATGCAGTTTTTAATACCGTGAAATCTATGAACAGATAAGAATTTTCGTTCCCAAAAACACTCCAAATCACCTACTCATGTTTTTTAATACATTTATATTCCTGTAGAAATACTCCTCTATTCTCAATGCAGAAAACGTTTTTGTCCGTAAGCAATGTTGTGAAATGTGACTTAACCAGCGCATATAACTTAACATGTAAATTCCTACCCTTGTTCTTCCCATCGCTCCTAGGTAGGCAGATCCAATAAGGTCAGGGAAATATTTTGTTTGTAATGTATGGGTCCATTCATACCAAGTCACTCTGAAAAGACGTGTACAGATGACGTAAAATAAGGGTGTTCAACGTCCTTCATTTGTTATCGGTGTTCCCATTTGACTGCATTTGCAATAATAGCTTTTATGCACCACTACTAAACAGTTGTTATTCGTTAGAGAACAGGTAAACCATGTAAAACATCACCGTTGTCTAATCATACAGTACACATGGAACTACACTGCATTAGAAAACGCTCTAGCACTAATAATTGTAGCGACTTTACATTGTGTGCATATATATATATATATATATATATATATATATATAGGATTCATACTCTTTGCATTACAGAGTTTGAACTTTAAAACTTAATAACTAGTTGACATGAATGCTTTGTTTATTATAAGTTTCATTGAATTCTGTTCAGATTTTCACTTCATAAATTTATACCTAGGTAATTCTATCAGCAATATTCCAATTTTAAACGTATTGTCACACAGATTTTAGTATTGAATAGTGTTAGTTGTATAATCGATTGTAAACAGTATTCTGATAAGATTTCTAGACGTTAGTTTTAAATGCATGTGCTATGTAAAAATGTTATGTACAGAAAAACCAATGGTTAAAAAGTTATCGAGGATTGAGGGAGAATTTTGACCAAAATCTGGGAATTACGGAATGTGCTGTCCTACTACTAATCCTACTGAATGAAGGATGTCCAGAAATTAATTCTAAGGAACATGGGACAGCTTCTGATACGTTTCTGCCGAGAATATTATTTATTCAGGTAATGTAGAGTTTTCTTATTCCCAGCGTAGAATCTATTAGTTCCCCTAGTTTGAACGAGTCCTTGACTTGAAACTATGATAACTTGTAAATTCATAAATTATTTTATAAGAAGTTAAGATAACATATTTATTTAAATTGACTCTACACTGGGCGCTTTATGGTTTACTACTTGGTACTCTGCATATTTTATTATTAGTTTTGTAGTTCCTTATCCTTCACATTGACTAATAATTGTTGCAGTGTTATTTTTCAGTCAGCGATATTTTTATCATTCTACTTCTGCCCGAACTCCGTCCTGAAAATAAAATGGAACGTGAAATTTGCGTATTGTCTTATATAACGTTATTATTATTATTCCTGTAATAAGAAAGGTCACATTGTGTTAGTGATATTTCATTTGTTTAAACAGATGGTATATTAACATCAAATTATAATTCCTACTAGGCGAACCCAGAGTCTCATGCATTTGATATATAACAACCGGACACTACAATGTTCACAGCAGTTCCATCATTAATTGTTATGTTGGTATGAAGTAACAGTAAAAAATATATCACTATATATACATATATATATATATATATATATATATATATATATATATATATATATATATATATATGGAGGAGATTGGATCATACAGCAAGACAACGCTAATGTGCCATACAAGCCGTACATGTTGGGTAATGGTTGAAAGAGAACTATCAGGTATTGTTAAAGTTACTGTATTAGGAATGCTTTCATATGGTCAAACAAAGTGACTGACTGCGTACATGCATGAGACAAAAATCATCTTCGTAGCTGGACTTTCTGTGTACAACTTAGACACATACAACTTAATACAACATCAAACAGATAAAACCTATGAAATGTGTTAGGGACATTTGAGTGTACAATTAGAAAACGATCAACTCCTAAAAAAAGTCATAATGAAAACGTATAATTATTTAATTTTACTAACATGCACACATTTTTAGTATTGTTTAAGCAGCACGCATTTTACAATGCCCTTAACCTGTCTTACAATAATATTGGCCATCTTTTATTAATGCATGTTTCATTTAAGAGTTTTTTAACTGCGCTTTCTGAAATTCGTAGTTGGCAAAAAAAGGAATGATTTATTTAAATGAGATTTAAAACTCTTTTCAGTGCTCTCTGTTTGCAATTTTTCTTCTGTTATTGCTGCATGCTATGTGTAATTCACTGAAATGTTTACCACTGACGTGGCACTGGCTGTTTCCCTTCACTAATCGTCATTCCCTCACAATGTCAATGGGATAATAACATTGCGTTCACTTGGTAGACTGGGCCCAGTGACATCTGTATGAAGTTCCTGGAACTAAAAAGGCTAGTGAAGTACAGAACAGAATATTAATCCTTTTATCAGCAATGATTCTTTTTTTTTATGTTTTTCTTTGAGATCTTATAAATTATTCTCGTAATAATATTAATTAAGATAGCTATAGCAAATGTTCTAAAAATAAGTAATATAACATACTTTTCATTCTAAATAAACTACAAAATCTCATTAGAGCAGTTCAGCTTTTAAAATCAGATTTCATGACTGAAAGAAAAATTTTCAGTTGATGACGCATGTTTTGTGCAAGAAAATATGTAACCATATTACAAATTTTAACCAACCAAATTTTATTTGACTACAGAAATATTTTACATATATTTTTTAAGTTCAACACTACTCATATTGGTTTTATTATTATTATTATAATTTTTTTTTTTTTTTTTTTTTTTTTTTGCTGTCAAGAAGGAGCATTTTAAGAACTTGTGGAACTAACTATTAAATATTATTGAAACCCACTTTAGTACAGAAAAAAATTATTGTAGTAGAATATAAGCACAGTATGCGTCAGCAATGTTGTCAAAACATGTGTTTGACAAATGAGCTTCAGTGTGCGGCTTGATAAAAAAAAAGAAAATATAGGCCTAATGTTGAAACCTCTCGTTGTGGCAGGTCAAATTTAAAAGACGTGCGCGAAAAAAAACGTAAACGTCTGTATTTTACATTAAATAGATTACCGTAATTGTTAAAGTGGCGCCTTAAACTAATTTGTGTTAACACGTATAACAGTTGTTTTCCATAACTTCTGGTGCAAAGTATGGAACTAAATACAAATACAGGAGCACAAAGACACTTTCATACACGTTTGAAACATTATTTAATTGTTCTTGTGTATTTCTCTGTAAATGACGGCATTGTTAATAGTTTAGAATTCTAACTCTTTCTAGTGGGTTACATCTGTCAGCACCACAAATATTTAATTATTACAGAAATTTTATATTATTTTTAGTAAATATTTTAACGTTCCGATTTTATGCTGAGAATAAACGGAGAACGACTTCATAATATACTGACATAAACCTAATCTTACATCTTAACAAATGTGTCCAATGGCGTATTTATTAAAGTGGTGAAATAAAATCGAAAACCAATCTGCAACTTTGAGAACACTTTTTACATTTACAGTTTGACGCACATATCAAAACATCAATACGATACACGTATGTTAAGTAACTTTTGTTACAATAGTCATGTATGGCTACTGAACATAATTTTGCTAAGATAGCTCAATGACCGCAGTTGAACTACCAAGATGCTATTGGGCAACAGAAACTACCGATCGCATAACGACAATATATAGGCCTAGATCAACCGGGGACGCGGCAGTAGACCTAAAATCGTTTCTCCTAAAGACTTTGTTGAACTGTCAGTTATCCTCAAAGTCATTTCACCTACAGGCACTAGACCTAAAGTCGTTTTTTGCTATAGGCACTAGATCTAATCTCGTTTCACCTAAACTTAACTTTTGAGAAAGGCATTTCTCCTACAGGCGTTTCACTTACTGTCCTTTCTCCTAAAACACTGATAAATTCCGTTCCAGCAAGCAATAGACCTACGCACTAGACCTAAAGTCATTTCTTCTAAACTTAAATTCGGAGAAAGGCGTTTCTCCTATAGTCATTTGACCAACAGTAGTTTATCTATTAAATGTTCTGTTTGAGGAAATATCTCAACTCCACTAGCAGGCACTAGACCTACGGCACTAGACCTAAACTCGTTTCACCTAAACTTAACTCCAGAGAAATGCGTTTCTCCTACAGGCATTTTACCTACTGTCTTTTCTTCTAAAACCCTGGCAAATTCTGTACGGGAAAATGTCTTAACGTCACAAACAGGTACTAGACCTAAAGTCCTTTCGCCTACAGTCACTTCACCTAAACAGCATTTAACCTACTGTCGCTAGACCTAAAGTCATTTCACCAACAGTTAGGAGAAACAATTTTAGGTCTACTGCCTGCTACTCGATAAACCTTCGCGTACCTTTATCGAACTGGGGCAATCGTTTCAAAACTGTACCTCGATTTTCCGTAAATTATCTTCATAAATAACAATTAATTATACTGTTCTCGTCCTCCGTACATTTAATTTAAAAATCAGCCCTACAAAATTTAAATAACCGAACCAAATTAACTAATTATATTAATAATGAATAATAACATACTATAGTCGTGAGAGCTGCACAGTTGTACACCGAAAAGCTAGAATAACCTCGAAGTTAAACGCAAAGTTGTGTTACTTAGAACAAAGTAATTAGTAAGGGGTTTTGATTCAGAAACTTGTGTTTCTCATGTAGCAACCTTGAATGGAATATTGTACTGTCCGTCTACGTGTGCTGATGTCGACAGTGTATGCTCGTTTTTTTATTGCTACCACGCGTAAAATATACAAACTCACGAGTAACTTTCTTAGTTATCCTGCTATTCCTAGTTACCGCAGTTGTCTGTCATCTTACTTATCGTAACGTTCTCCTGTCGTCTTAAATTATAGAGGCAATTTTTTCTTCACAACTGTGTGTTAACGTGCTAAAAGTACTTGTTAGCGTAAGTCACAAGTGTGGGTGTGAGTGACGGATTCTTGAATGCTTACAAGGGTGTTGTGATGTAAATGAGCATGTTACGATAAACCGGATTTTTCAAAATTGCATGTCAATATTTGAGGGAAAAGTCATCACATCTAAAGGAACAAAAAAAAATGTTACATGAATAGAGGCCCTGAAACGCACCGTTATTGTACTGCAGGTCTCATGACGTCCAGTGCTGTATGCGGTGCGCTGGCTGGATCGCGTTACAGTAGAATGCTACATCAGGCAATGCCTATAGACGGTTCGGGATAAAGTGAGCACTCAAAATAGCCCTGCTTAAATTCTATTGTCAGCCAATTTGTATCATTCTGCGCGTACCGGCTAACGACGGGACAAGCCTAACCTCTCTGGACACGTAATTTAATGTTTGCGCGTGTCAGATCAATTGTGCAGTCAGTATGCATCGATACAGTTTAATAAAAAAAGGTTTATTAATTATATAAAATACAGTTATGTCAATTTCGGTTGGTTTTACTTCTTTATTGTTGTATTTAAATAGGAAAACACACGGCACAATTTTGCGTAATTTCGCTGCCTAACCATACAAGTAGTAAGGCAACTGTAGTTAATGTTGAATTACCTGTAGTAACGGCTAGTAATATTTTTCAAAGGTTTAATTGTGAGAGCTCACATTATCCTGAATTACATATATCATCCAATTATATACGACTGGTGTATATAGTTACCAATATTAGCCGCAATGGCATTCCACATTAATATGAAATGTATCATGTACTATGAACTGTAGTAGCCTACAGAAATTGTGTATTTTCGGACCTATGCTCATAAAATATTTTTTGTTCCTCTAGCTGTGAGGATTATACCCCCAAAATATTGACGTGCAATTTTGCAAAATAATGTATATGAGGATGGAGCAACTGCAGAATGCAATTGTAGAAGGAAACATGGGAACTCCGCAAAAATCCGCCTTACAACGATCTTTCTGTCACTTTACCACATGAAAAATCTGAACAACCTCAGCAGGGATCGAATCAGGATGACCATGGCGTTACAAATTATGTATATAAGTTAACATTTAATGGTATGGACGTTTATAGACATTGGTCAACAAAATCATAGCCTTGATCCTTAATTCTCACTTGTATTATTAATTATTATTATTAGAGGACAGAAAAATTCTCCGGCTCACTGAGCTGTAGGCTAGTCTCCAAGAATATATGTGTACTCAAGAAGACAACCAGCTGCTCTTTAATTGTTCTCTAACACATTGTTACTATAAGTCGTTCGGAACAAAGTGAGCACTACAAATATAACCTTTGGAAATTATCACTCACCGCTACTGCATATAATTCAACGTTAACTTTAATTACCTTACTACTGCTTGTGTGGTTGGCAGCGGAGTTACGCAATATTGTTCCATGTATTTTTCCTATTTAAATAGAACAGAACTGAGATAAAATCAACCGAAATTTACATAATTGTATTTTAATGTCTTTAATAAACTTTTTTTTTTATAAAACCTGTGATGATTCATACAGACTGCACAGTTTATCTCACACGCGCAACATCAAGTGACGTGTCCAGAGAGGTTAGATAATTCCCGTCGTCGGCCGTTAAACGCGTAAAGATACGAATTGGTTGAAAATATTACTTTAGCAATGCTTTTTTTTTTTTTTTGAGTGCTCACTGTATCCCGAACCGCGTATACATGTTTGGGTCTGCATTCAGATGATCCTTTATTATCTGCTCAGCGCTCTCCCGGCAGTGTCAAAAAAGTCGAGGGTAAATTGAGACATTGACACGAGCTTAAAGTTATTTGAAGTCTAGCTTGCGGCCAATAGAAAATGCAGTTATTTCAGATCCTTAATTATTATCACATACTAAACAAAATTATTTTTTGGCACCGCTAAAACAACGCTATCTTCACTTCTATTCACTACCATGATTTTAATGGATGAGTTGAGCTATACTTGAGCAAATACAAACTAATCTTTCGAAGACTTCGTTACGTTTGTGTCACTCTTATAGACTTGTGGATTTTCATTGTGAAGTAGAATAATTTTTCGGAAAATTTTATCTGAGCAGAATATGTAAGTGAGCATTAAGAACAAAAGTTTACTTGTGATTCGAAAATTTGTACAGACTCACCCCATTACGTTTATCATCTTTTGCTGTCGTGTCCTCGGCAAATTTTTGGTAATAACAACAGATGATCGGAAAATACCACCTCGTTCACGATTCTCCTGACTCGATCAACTACTAACCCAAAGAGACATTCGAAGATCAGCTGGCCAGTTTTCATACGTACCTGTGAACAAAACAAAGTCAATGTCAGCGTGAAAAAACTCCAAGGCACGTGTAAGAAAATCAAGAACATTTTTTGGTTTTTGCATCAGTAATTTTTCATGCATTGAGGTATTACAGACCAATAGTCCACTTTCAAAAGCTACAATCTAATTATTGTTTACAAAAAACTTATGCTATGTTGGCGATTCGATTACAATCTGAAAAATTTAATTAAGTAAAGTGCTAGAGAAACACAACGTATGCCAATACCCAAACTTGCCTTCTTAGTCGAAGGAAAAACGTAAAGGTAACATAGAACTACAAATACCATTTTAGGAAATTTTGCAAATTTTAAGTCTGTATAGGGTGGAAAAAAAATCGTATAAAATTCCCAAATCAACGCTGCAAAATCACTACATAAGAGGTTTTGGATAGTTATTAAAACACAGTAAATTTATTGGTGATTGGAGACATTTTTAAAATAGGCGAGTTATTTTTTCTACTAACCATAATCTTGTCTTCATTGCCGATAATATAACATATTATTAGGAGGCTGGGTCACCTCTCTTGTTGAAAATTTTCATTTAATACAATAAGTTAAGGGTTTAACAAATTATCGACAATGTTTCTTAGTAGAAACATGATATTTTATGATTAGGTACGTATTACCAGACACAATTAGTACTAGGAGTTATTTAGTCTTAATTGCATGTTGAGATATATGACTATCTATGCTTTAATACTTCATGTACATTGTTCGGTGTTTAAGGTAAGGTAATTAGGTAAATCCCTATTGTGATATTAAATCGGCAGGACTTAAGGAAAATTCAGCATTCTCAGTGACACGGGCTTAGTTGTGATGCTAGGTTTTGCTCAGTTCGAAACCAGAATTACACGAGCATCCAGTTGAATTTTTTCAGAGCTATTTCCGAGAGGCGAGAAGACAGTTAACGTCTTCTCAAGGCTGTGATTGCAGGCGAAGCAAGCCTCTGGCGCCCCGACAGCTACTTCGTAGGCCGGCTTAGCCGCATAATCCGGGCGGCGGCGGTAGCAAGTGGAGGGCTGTCACGTAAGCCCGAGGGCTCGGCGGGTTCGTGTGACTCGGTGGATATCCCCGGCCCCCGACGAGACAGGCCGACGTTAGTCGAACGCGCGCGCGCGGTGGGACTAGGGCGTGCTCTGGCCAGATAAGAGGACCCCGTGTAGCCCTCGGGTAATAGATGGCGGCCGCGACAGAAGGCCCGAGCTGTGGGCCCCACCGATTACACCGAACCCAGATACCGCCTGGCTCACGTCTACAACGCAGGACATCCTGACGCTCATAGCATTTCTTACCCGACGCTAGCACAGGTAAAGAAGACCGCTGCTCATTTCCGGGGTTATCCTTTACGGCGCGGTCTTCCTTCGCCATGTGCACTTCGCGTTCAGTTCGGGCCGATCAAGGGCTTGTTCCCGAGTTTTTTTCAGACTGGTGCCAATAACTCAAATATTTTTTATCCAACAGTTTTGAAAAAAAAAAAAAAAAGAGTCAATGTGCAATCACACGATGAACAATACTGTGGATGCGTTTTAAAAAGTAATGTACCATTCGCCAGCAAAAAAAAAAATAATAATAATTTCCTTCATTTTTGCTTATTTTCACGGCGAAAAACGTGGTACTTTGGGTAATGAAATCTAAAAAAAACCGTTCAGTATAATTCTACGAAAAAAATTCAGCTACAAATTATAACATATAAGTGTCAAAACTGTGCAGCGAAATTTTGATGTGAGTATTAGGTAGCAATAAATTTTTTTTTTTTTCGAAATCACTGCTAAACTCCGTAACAAGGCCTTAAGGGCAATAGTTAAGGTTGCCGCCTGGTGAAGGGTATGTTTGTGTGTGAGGCGAAAATCGATGAGGCGCTACGAGCGACGACGGCCGGCACATGTATTGTAATATGTAATATCGCCTCTACGCCCAGAGTCGTAAACACGCGCGCAGTGTTCCTGCCATAACGTTTTTCCTGTGGGACTTTAAAGCGGTGACCTTATCATTTTATTGAACCCGCCACTGTAGTAAAGTCCAATGTACTTGTAGACCTCAATTTCCAACAAATCCGTTACGTATATCTTGAGATACAACCGCGTGAAAATGCCGTTTTTAGCCAAGTTCGAGTACTTTTAAATAATACTTCCAATGTGCGTGGTGTAGTGAAAGTCACATTCACAAGTCGTCTGAAGTGCGTTTTCTTTAAGCAGATAAGCACTAAGGACGCACGTTTACTGGTCTCTGAGAAAAATACGTAACTCCGAACACGCTGCAGTCAGATAGAGCGCTACCCAGGCGGCCGCCTTAAGGTTAATTCTACTATGGGTTGAAAACATCAATTTTAAAAGTTTGGCACAGGGAATATTTCTGCCGCTTAAGCGCTGGTATCGGTAGGAGGTCTTGACTGATCAATCACAGAGCTTCCGTGAATTTTAAGTTACATGAATTTGAATTGAAAGCCAAAATTGGTTTATTAGACCCGTTGGTGATAGAAGCGGAAATAAGGACATGATTTTTCCCTGTGCCTAAGTCTCCCAAAAAAAAACGTATTCTCTGTCTAACATGTAATAGAAGCAACCATAGCCATGGTGCTTGGCCATCTTATAGTGTATTTTTCCTAATACGTGCACCTGTGAAGGTGTAACAATATTTTTGATATTTCATGCTCTGAATTTTAGTTACTATGCGTTTTTACATTGTCAGATAGTAAATTACTTCCAAACTATATTACATTTGCTGGAAGAAAAGAAATAACATAATTTGTATTATCTTTTAAAAACGTCAGATAATATGGAAACAATCAAAAGGTGTATTAGACAAACATTTAGAACATGAAACAACAAGAAGTTACCAGCATGACAGATAAGCCTGCTTTCCTCAAAGAGGGTGCAAACTAACCCAAAGTTAAATCGTTTACGAATTCTAGGAATATTACGTTATAACATTGATTTAGATGTATGATAAGATAACTTACTAAGTAATATCTGTGTACCCAGTTCAATGAAATTGAGGTAAATAATTTTCTGGTATGTCTTTCTATCATAAAGATAAAAATTTAGCCTAAGTTTTCAAAATATTACAAAAAGATAAACGAGAGAGGCAAAAGTCAAGTCAGTTGATGTGTAGTATGTTTACCAAATTTCATGAAAATCTGAAAAATAATTCCTAAGATATAGAATACTATGCCAAAAATATAAAAATAAAAACACAGGACGAATGAAATACATAAAAAGTCAAGTCATATTTGTATGTAGTAAGTTAGATTTGTACTAAGTATAGTGAATTTAGGCTCATTGTAAATATTTTTAGATATGGGATAATACGCTAAATTTATAAATACGCCCGCCATTTTGAAAATGTGAACACAGGATGAACGAAACACACAACAATCTAGTCACCTTTATATGTAATATATATATGTCACCAAGATTGCTTAAATTCTGAATGCTAAAAATATAAAAATTACCGTCAGTTTGAAAATATAACCACAGGCTAAACTAAATACACAGTATTCAAATCAGCTTTGTATGTAGTATATGTGTACACAGTTCCGTGAAATTCTGAAAAATATTTCCTAAGTTTTGTAATAATATGCTAAAAATATAACAATTGCCACCAATTTTTTAAAAATATAATCACAGAATCAACTAAATACACAAAGGTCAAGTCAGCTTTGTATTTAGTATCTGCGAACGAAGTTTGATAACATAGAATAGAAATACTTCCTCAAATATTTAATGCAATGCTAAAAATATGAAAATCGCAGCCATTTTGAAAATAAGAGCACAATTTAATCAAATATACACAAAAGACAAGTCAGCTTTGAGGGTAGTACATGTGTACCAAGTTTGGTGAAGTTCTGAAAAATATTTCCTAATATATGTTGTACTATGCTTAGAGTATTTAAATAACCACCACTTTGAAAATATTAACGTATTTTGAACGAATAACACAAAAAAATCAGATTTACTTTTAGTATGTGTACCAAGTTTGGTGAAATTCCGAAATTGTTTCCTATAATATGTACCTACTATGCTAAAAATTTGAAATTGACCGCAGTTTTGAAAATATGTTCACAGGATGAAATAAATACACATAAGTAAAGCCAGATTTTTAGGTAGAACATGTGTATACGGTTTTCTGAAATTCGGAAAAATATTTCCTAACATATGTAATACTGTGCTAAAAATATAAAAATGGCAAACATTTTGAAAAATATGAAGACAGGATGAACGAAGTTAAGTCATCTTTGTAAGTAGTATATGTGTATCAAGTTTGGTGAAATTCTTTTAAATATTTCCTAAGATATGGGATACTATGCTAAAATTATGTACATGGCCGCCATTTTGAAAAAGTGAACAGAAGATGAATGAAATGCGCAATAGTCAAGTCAGCTTTTTATGTAGTATATGTGTACTAAATTTGATTAAATTCTAAAATACGGTTCCTCAGACATCTAGCTTGATCGAAAAATCTTAAACTGGCCGCTATTTTGAAAATATGAAACAGCGTAAACGAAATATGAAAAAGTTAAGTAATGTTACTAAGTACTATATGTATACAAAGTTTTATGAAATTCGGTATACCGGTTCAAAAGTTTTTAGGTGGACACACACACACACGCACACACACAGACAGAAAGGTGATCCCTTGAGACACTGGTAAATCGCGTGAAAATTTGATTGTTTGCTAGGCTCCAATATACTACGTATAACACTGAAGGTTTTGCACTTATATTGGCTATCGTTTTATGAAGTGCGTGTCCCTCTTCAACAGACTCAATTAGAACTGAACAGTTGTAACGCAGAACGTATGTGGTTTGCCAGAAAACGGTTCGCACGTGTCACGATTGAGATACAACAGTTTATTGAAGACTATGTTAAATTTTTTCGCGATTTTCCAGTGTCTCTAGTGATCTCATAAGCCTACTTTTTCCTTCGGAAAGTAGGCTAAAAAATGTTGATATGCCTTTAAAAATGCTTACAGTGGGTAAAGTACAGCTAATCAAATATGAATGTGCATCATCCCTATTAATATGCGTGTCACCAGTCCCGCCAATCCCGCACCAAAATTAGAGATACGGAAATTCCGCGGGTTTAACGACCAGCAGGCTGGACTTTACAATCCTGTATACACTCTGTCTTCAGCCACTTGTTCATTGGCTGCTGCTCCAGTGAGTGGCCAGTTGTACATGTGACAAGAAGGTCTGTGAGTGATTTGTAGAGGCACGAGTATTTCGCGTATTAATCTGCCAACAGCCTAGACTTCTCAGACCTAAACACACACTGGCCAAAGTCAAATATCCATTGGCTTCTGACCGTAACACATGTTACCACCACGATTTGTTTCTTTATTTTTCACTAGCTTGCAGTCGTCAAAGATGTGTTAAAACAGGTGTCGTCTAATCACAGAAGGAGTGGCATTCAACCCGACCTACAATCAATACGCGAAATAATCTTGCCTCTAGTGATTTGCTATTGGTCCCGAGTCCTCAAGGACCAGTTAAATAAACAGTGTCCCAATCGCGAACACAACTCACAAGTATACACGAGTATGACACCTAACTTACCCTCAAATGAATTTGCGAAATTTCTCGAGTCTCTAAACGTCAGCAATATAAAATCAAAGTTAAGTCAATTACTTGCGTTCAGTACGTGCCACTGGTTTCCCCTTCCGGCAGGTCATGGCAATGTCTCAGTAACTAGTTGTGCACAAACTCTGATATTTGCGGCAAACATCAGAACAACCACACGATGAAAGTTGCCGTGAACTGCAGCTGCTCGGCATGGAAGGTCTCGCATGACGTCATCCGTCTTTGGATCGTCACGATATACCCGTCTTCTATGAACTTGACAGCTAATTACATGTCTCCGTGAGTGAGTGTGAGCAGCTTCGTTTCATTCAAACTTGGTGTAGCTACACCATTGCAGCTGATGTAGTGCAGTTGCACCAAAGATCCGTCTCGTTTCTTGCTGGTGTAGATACACCAGCGCCACTGAATGAAACGACTTTTGGTGAATTTTGTGTCGCATCGTCCACTGTGCATAACGATTTGTCAAAAAACCTGACCAATAAACAAGTTCGTGAAAATAAAATTGTAAAGGCATTATAAACGACTAAAATTAATATACGTTTGCCTCAGGGGTGATTTTGAATTGTGTGTGGTGATTAGCACATAACCTCAGCACTTCATATTTCGTATGTAAGTTAAGGTGTTTTTTTATTTAATTTTGAATCTTATAATAGAACATAGAAATACTTTTTAAAACTGGCATGCTAATGTGCGAGAATATTTCCTTTTTTACTGAATGATCGGAGTTTTTATTTTATCGATCTTCTATAACATACAAAAAGCCTAGAATTAGTTTCCGTTTCAAGTATTACTTCTTTGTGTTATTAGAAGATACAAAATTCAATACAAAATGGCTTACCTTAAATACGAAATGTGAAGTGTTGAGGTTATATTTCTATACTCTATTCCATATATGTTTGGAAAAATTTGACAGCCACTTATGGACAATAATTTTTCAGAATTTTGTGATTTGTTGCACATTTAAAAACATTTTTAGCTCTAAAATGAACCTGAGATGTCCATTTCAGCATTTGTACTGCAAAGTTTGTCTTGTGTAGTACCACAAATAACTAAATATTATAAATTATTGCCCATAAGTTGCTGTCAGATTTATCCAAACTTATATGAAATGGAGTATTATACCATGTGTTAACCACCATTCATATAAAATTTCACCCATAACATACATTACTTTTTGCCGTTCACTATTGCATTTCCACTGTCACCTACAAGAATTGCGAAAACCTTCATCTCAAACACTCTTTATTAACCAAATCTTCATAAACGCAACGTAACTAATTGAAACTGGGCGCGCTCATTTACTACACTACACCAGCTACATCTCCAGATCAGGTGTAATTTTACTGCAAAAATTACATTGGTGTATCTACGCCTGCTTGAATGAAACTCAGTGTAATCACAGCATGACGTCACATCCTGTTGAATGAAACGAAGCTTATAGTAGGGAAGTAATGAATCTGACACCAAGCAAACACTTCGTTTCGTTATGAGAGTTGACGGATCTCGCTAAGTGCAGTTGCTAGTAGTCTTTTCACACGGTGACAGCTCTACGTGAGGTTTGGATAACTACTCTCAGTGTTGCCAAGTACTAAATAAATAATTCTCACACAAGACAGTAAATATACCGTGTTTCCATACTATCATATTACCGTAAACAGAATCAGTGTTGGACTCGTATGCTTATGTTGCAGTTCAAGGCGCCCTGCTATTTTTAAATACCGAAACAATGTAACAGTATCTCTACTATAACATGGTGGATGTATTCACACAATATTTCGAAACAACTGAGAAACTTTAATAAAAAAAATCGAAGCCACTTCAAGTAACAACCGGAAATTTACTATACTACGTTACGTATTTTATTCATAAACAAACTTCTCGTTCCTGTCTGTTCGTTATAAATATTCCTACAATGCAGATAAAACCTACATTCTTCTCTACTATTTACCTTTTGAAATTCGAGTCCTTACGTATATTTCCCCGCCGCTATTGCAGTTACCGTCGCAGTGAGGAATAAAGCATTTCGGCATAATTTTAAAACTTAATTTTCAGCTACGTATACCTACAGCGTTTGGCACTAAAATGTTTAAATTGCGGTAAACATCACAGCGGCATAAAACATATTTTGAGGAAGTAGAGCTACAGCGAATAACTGCCTGTCGAACGAGTTTTACGGGCCTCCCTAACTATTCATCAAAAGCGTTGCAGCAATTTGCAGTTAATCTTTTTTTTATATTTTTATATCTACTAAAAGGCCACATCCGTAAACTATGTCGCTATAATTTCAAAAGTTCGGCACGTTTATTTAAATCATAATTTTCGAGCATCTCAAAATGGCCAAAAATGGGGTTTTCAGACTGCCGTATCTGTAAAAATAACAACCGAATTCGAAAAACACATAACTATAGAAACAAGCGTTCGGCTTTGAACTATGCTGCCCACAAATAAAAAAATGTAGTCCCCGCTTAAAGTCACATAGGAAAAAGGATAATAGTGAAGCACTTCATTACGTATTTCGGTTAACGTCATCCTTACCGCTCCTGTCACACACACAAATGCAGCCGATCTATGGTTACCCCTTAATATTGTTGGAAGTTGGTGAGTGACGTCATGTACCGGGGATCCTACAGCGCACAGGCTTCTGTAGTTGGGTCGGTGTTGACCAAGCTTCACGTCTCGTCGACAGCGAAGTCGTTAGAGACGGTGACACAGATATTGATATACAGACAGCAAGTAGGAAAGGGTGCGGCCAAGGTCTTTGTCAAGGTGGCGGTCTGGACGAACTTACTATGAACATTCTAGGCCTGCAAGTGTAGAAGCGGTAGGGATGATACAGCATGCACGCCTATAACGTCTCACCCTAATCTCTAGACGCAAGTTACTGAACCGGCCTGCAGTATACTCGCCTCTATGATACGCTGAACAGTTTTTGAATATTCTTGTAACAGCTCTTCACTCCGCTCGACACCCTGGGAAGCATTCGCCTGACGTAGTTTTAGGAAACCATTGTAAACCGGAATCAGATTGACCAGAACGATATTCGAACCCGAATGTATGTCCATAACGTGCTACCGTACCAACTTTAGAAAAAATATGAAACCGTGCTCTTGGCTTGGTTTATACAGCATTCATCATAATCACACATGTAAGGCACAATGTGGTTAATACTTAGAGGCAAGATTATTTCACGTATTGATTCTAAGTCAGGTTGAATGCCAATAAGGCATACTTCATTATTCCTTCTGTGATTCGATGGCACCTGTTTTAATACGTCTTTGACGACTGCAAGCCAGTGATAAATAAGGAAACAAGTCGTGGTGGTAACATCTCTTACGGTTAGAAGCCAATGGATATTTAACTTTAGCCAGTGTGTGTATAAGTCTAAGAAGTCTAGGCCAAGTTGTCTGTGGTCTAGACCGTTGCCAAATAAATACACGAAATACTCGTGCCTCTATAATAATACTATATTAATGGATGTGGCCCCTTTAAGGATTTGTTTTCACAGGAGTACCAGTGCAGTGCGAGTAATAATTCTGTCTTGCGCAATGTTTGTCACACACATACGTTTTTATTGCAACCTCACTGGCTATCTACCTTGTAGTCAAGTGGTCCGCGGTTCACTCGAGCATTAACAGAGCTGCAGGTCGTAGGTTGTGTAACCTTGTATTGTCCGTCCAGCAGGAGGCATTTGTTAATGTAACTTGTCTGGCCGTCATTCCCAAGCGTATACACACACATCGATCTACTTCCCAACTCTCCCCCCTTCCCCACTAACACCGACACCCGGTAGATTGTGTACTGGACATGTCCAGTTGTCATATTTCCTCGGCTGGGATTTAAAATGTTTTGCTTGCAAGCGGATTTGGAAACGCTCGGTGAATTTGAAATTTATGGCTGAAGTCTGTACTAGATAACAATGCCTGAAGGAGAAACTACTTTATTTACTAAGCCCTAGTTTCAGTACAATAATTTCATATTGTTCAGGTTTTTATTTTAAAAAATCCATCAGTCTTGTTTATTTTAGGAACTCGTCACCGTTAATATTGTCCAACTATAGCTATAATATTCTTTACACTGAGATTATATTTTTAAGAAGTTTAGACTGCTATGTAATACTAGCAGTCCCCCGCGGCTTTGCTCGCGAGTATTATTCGTAACTGATAATATATACTTTAATTGAAAAACCTTTTTGTACACAAGATTGGTACTTCAGTCATCAAGTGTTAGAATGTCCAAGAGGCTAGTTGAACTAATTCTGCAGCAGGATAAGTAGCTATAGTTGTCCACACGAAAAGCAGTCTTAAGTTTGTCCCTGCCACTAACAGCGACTTCGCCTAGGCCTTATTTATAAAACTGCCAATTAGACGTTCTGGGGTAGTTACAGACATCTAAGGTAAGTGGTTAGTCGAATGAGAAACATCTGTTTACCCTGTGCACAACCATTGGTGACGGTGCCCTCAATTATATATTCTTAAAATATTCACTTTAACTTTATTGACATTGCAAAGTTTCAGAGGGTAAAAGTTTCGGGGAAACGTATTTGGTGCCCCAAACCTCAGATTAGTGAGATGATATATCGTCGGTTTACTGCCAAAAGTGACAATGTCAAAATGAGATAAAATTATAAAAATGCTAGGAATATGTATATGTTGTTCACGAACAATTGCCCAAGTTTAAAGTCTATTCGTCGTTTCGTACTGTTGTGTCACAGTATAGTAACATACCACATTTTTGTTAATATCTACAATTTATTACT
>PNEQ01023516.1:0-21039 GCA_003012365.1 Medauroidea extradentata
CCGTTGAGGTTGATGTTGCAGCTGTTGTGGTAGATGCTGCTGCCTTTGCTGAGGCTGTAGAGACTGCTGCTGAAGTTGTTGCTGCGATTTTAGTGACTGCTGTGGATGTTGCTGTTACTGTAGTTGCTGTGGTTGCAGTGACTGCTGTAGATATTGCTGTGGCTGATTTCCCAGTATCAGGTTGTGCAGTTGTAACCGATGTGGTAGTTGTTGAGGATGGTTTATTGACACTTGTCGCTGATGTTGCGGTTGTTGCTGCCACCACTGTAGCTGTAGCTGTTGCGGTGGCTGATGCTCATACTTTAGTCGATGCTGTTGCAGTTGTTGCTGTAACTTTTGTTGCTGTTGAAGATGTTGAATACCTGAGTAGTTTTTAGACAGTTGCTATGATGTCTAGTTTTCAGTTGTAGCATATTTTTCTTCTGCTGGTGCACCTGAGACATCTAATGGAATAGCTTCGTTTGTTGAGGAATATTTCTCTGAATTAATTGAATGCACCAGTCTGAAGGCTAGCTCCAATTTGCCAGCTTGACTGAGGGAAGTCCATGCCTTGTGTGTAGATCTTTTTTCATCATATTAATATGTATGAAGTTGACGTTTCTGAATATTTTTAAGTAACAAATAACGCAAGGTTCATGATTCGGGGCTCCGCATTAACAAAGGAATTTTTTAACTAGCATAATTTAATATTAAAAATATAAGGGGGATACCTCCGCCTAGTCTGCGGGGCATGTGACTCTTACAATCAGCACGACACTAGCGCCTCTGGTCACCAACTTGAGAACCAAGTAGCAGCACCCCTGGCGGCGATTTCCGAAGGTTGCCAAGGATGCCCGAGCGCACCCGAAGTCCCGGTACCAATATGGCGGCTCCCAGGCACCTGTACGAAGATGGTGAATGGACACAAATGGGCGGATGCCACACGATGGCGAATTTACATAAGATGGCCGACAAATGTCAAGGTCAAAGGTCAAGTCCAAGATGACCCCCATGACGTCATCCAAGATGGTAGACATGACATAATAATAGGGGTCGAAGGTAAACCGAGGTCACGGCACCACGACGCCACAGCCCTTGTCCCAGAAGGTACAAAACTGTACTACTTGTGTTCTTGTGCATGCGATTGTGACGGTTTCTGAGAAATAAATATATTTGTACTAAGGTGTCAGGTTCTGGGGGAGGGGGGGGGCAAAACGTCCAAGAGGGACAAAACGGGTACCCTAAAAAACTTTTTCAAACAATTTTAGCTAATGCCGGGCACTACTAGTAAAATATAATCATTAGTTGGTAAAGCTTGTTGGAAAAAAATGCTCACTTGAACATAAATAGAAGTAAATAACTATTTACAGTGTAGACGACTCAACAGTTCAACTTTCACGGTAATTTCATTGTAGATTTCATAATCTGTACACAGACGACGAAAATAGCACGAGGTCAAGAGGAGTTTCTTTTTAAGGTTCCTATTTATGCCGGTGTTTGCGAGTTTAATTATTTAAGTACTTAAAGGTAGCAGATATTGCAAAACCGTTACATAGAACTATTCTAAATTGTTTAAACTAAGTAGCCTAATTTTTTTCCAAAACATAAGTTTCTATAATTTTGGCTAATTATTGACTTGACAAAATTTTCTTACAGTTAATAATAAGCCAAAACTATAAAAGCTACATAGTACAAACAATTTTAAACCTTTCTATGTAACGGTTTTGCGATATCTGCTTCCTTTCAGGATATAAATAATAACCGTACTAAATTAGCACAAATACAGACTCATAGCCTTAGCCTGTTCTCCCCAAATCACATTCGTTAATTCCATCAATAAATCAATTCTATACTACAAAATAAATATGTAGTAAACTTAGTGCTTATCTATTCTGTGGCTGTACAAACTAATAACAGTTGTTCGAGTTTTGAAATACGCGAATTGTAATTGGCCCAATCAAATGTAGAGACACGAATGAAACAACACTATTTTCCGTTAGTACATTGCATAGGTTGTATTTAAGGTAGCTGCCTTGGTGAACTTATTTAGCATACCTAAGGTCTTGAAGTGAACAAGTGCTATATGGGCGACCCTGGCACGCGCAACACGTCTCACTTTAGTCTGTACGTGTAAGTCACTGAACTTGAGTGCAGTTTTATTGCCGGTAGCTCACCTACATGGGATGACAATATGACGTAGTATGTGGTTTTGTGTGCGTACCCATATTAGTTTATTTAAGTTCTGCATCTAAGTAGTTTATAAATAAAAACGAACGCAGAAACGTCAATTTATGAGATTTACGGCTGCGAGAATATAAGCTTCTAAGATAACCGGGGGACCTGAAATGTGTACACATACATGTGACGTTCTTTGAAAGTTACTCCGCACGCAGAAATCGTTAACGCACATTGAGCAGTTTTCAAATGTACCGCGTATATAAAAAATAATCATCCTATTTTAAAAATTCCCTTGAGAAATGTGCGTGAACAACGTACTGTTGGAATGAGGAAACGTTCGAGTTTTACATGATTCCCGCTAGGTAGCAGCATTACAATCCCGAGAAACAGGTTGTCTGTGTAAAGGCATATCGCCGGGCCGTCATCGAGTGCCCGACGCAGACGTGGAACACATCCGCCATTGTTTCACACGCAGTCCGAAGAAATCCGTTCGCCGTGCAGCTCGACACCTCACCATGCCCTCGATGGCCGTCTGACGTGTGCTGCGTCGACGTTTACCACATAAAACCTTACAACATTCAGCAACTGCAAGCTCTTCGCAGAGGTGACAAAGAACGACGCGTAGAGTTTTGTAAGTTCGTTCTTGACAAGATGGAGGACGTTGGCAATTTTGTTCCACGCTCGGTGTTTAATGACGAGGCAACATTCAATTTAAATGGAAAGGTGAACCGCCATAACGTGCGAATATGGGGTACAGAACAACCACATGAAGTTGTGCAACACGAGAGGGACTTTCCAAAATTTAATGTGTTTAGTGCAGTTTCACGAGAAAAGGTGTATGGTCCATTTTTTTTCCCTGAGAACACAGTTACAGGAATAACGTATCTCGATATGCTTGAGAACTTTCTTTTCCCACAGTTGAAGACTGATTCGAACGACTTCATTTACAAACAGGATGGGGCACCGCCACACTGGCATCTGGAAGTGCGGGAATGTTTAAATCAAAGGCTTCCTGAACGATGGATCGGTCGCAATGGACCAAATGATGCAGGCTTACATAACTGGCCTCCAAGGTCACCAGACCTGACTGTATGTGATTTTTGTTGTGTGGGAGTTTATGAAAGATTCTGTTCGTGTGCCTCCATTACCAACGACAATGAATGAACTGAGACGTCGCATAACAGCAACTGTGGAAGCAGTAACTCAAGACATGCTCGCTGCAGTGTGGGACCAATTTGAATACCGCCTTGACATATGCAGTGCATCTTAAGGGGGCATGTGAAACACCTATGAAAAAAAAACTTTATGTGTTTCCCTTACAGCAAAAATAACAATTACTTGTATATGATTTTTACTTTCTGAAATATAGACGTGCCAAATCGGATGAATCTTATTGATACACCCTGTACTCTCTCACTTTCTCTCTCTCTCTCTCTCTCTCTCTCTCTCTCTCTCTCAAATTACCAAGTTCCTGGAGTTTAAATAAGAAATAAATGTAAAACGGAAACTACATACATCTCGATTGATTCGTCTCTGTACATAAATTAATGTATGATTGTTTGTAATGTATGTGTTCCAATACCATTCAACAGAGTGTGATGTAACTTTAGTGATTTGTGCGTGCGCCAGCAAAAGTTTCTGTCAAAAGAATACTGCGCGTGTTGGGGGGGGGGGTAGGGGGGGAGAAGGCCAGAACGAGGTACCAACATATAATTAAAGACAAAAACCTAGGTGAGTTGTGAGTGCAATCTTTGTAAGTAGAGTCTTTAAGAGATCTCCCTAGTAACAATCCGGGAGCTGCGGTTATGTAGTGGTCAGACCACTCGCCTCCCACCAAGGCGATCTGGGCTCGAGGAGTCTCGTATGTGGGAGTCGTGCCGGGCGATGTTGTCCGGCGGGTCTGCGCCGCTCTTCTCATTCCAGCGCTTCTCCATCGCAGGACCTCATTTCATGTCATCCTTCGAGGTACACATATTATCCACGAGCTCCCAGTATTAAATCTGAACTCAGGATGTGATGCCCTGGGCCTCGGGTATATTCCTTATATAATATATATTTATTGTAACATTCCAACACCACTGCAAGCGTTCGTGGCATGTCAGATTACACGACAATTAAATCTGGAACACTGACGCACTGATATATGTGTTTCAATCCAGAATATTAAACTAGATGTCACTCTGCAATTGTACTGTTCCGCTTAATGTTAACGTAGCATGTAAGCTCCAAAAGAGTTTTTTTTTTATTTTGACGATATTTTTCTTCTAGCATGGTCCAAAAATTGGGCATTTTTATTCACCTGGAAAAAATCGTATTTCAAAAACATTTACTTTTGTGCTTACATGTAAACAATGCTTTTAAATACAAAACATTATACTACGGAACGTCCCGTCGTGGGATTGGCATTGCGTATGGCTGAGAATCGTTCCAGCATTTTCCTTGCGTGACTTTGGGTAACCACACGACACCGAAATCATGATAGCCGAGCCAGGAATCGAACCCACTTCCTCGGATGACGCGTACCTACATGAGACCGTGTCGTCTCATGTAGACCGTGTCAACACATACCAGTTCACCGACTAGTCACCGTCAAGTTTAAATTAAAAATATCAACAAAGATAAGCTTTAAAATAACGACAGAACAGCGTGTTTTCTATAGGCGTATGTAATAACTTGTAACGGAACTTAATTTGTATTCTATAGACGTTTATAGTAAATGACGAATTTAGCTTGGATATGGGAAAATTTCAGCTTGAGTCGTTCAAAAAGTAACCTGAGTAAAGTTTTCAAACATCAAAAAGTCACGATGGCGACGTTTCTTGTTCATATCATAGTCAAACTGCTGTAAACATAACAATCACGTGAAACTTAAGTTAAACTCCAGCACAGCGAAACTGAATACACAGTGTTCGAAATATTCAAAGAAAGAAGTACGAAACTGTTATACGTAATATAAGTAATATTTCGTATAGCTAATCTCCAGTTCTTGTTGCATATAGTGAAAAGTTTAATAAATGTATACAATTAGAGAGTTACCTTAAAATTGCCGCCATATTTAACTGTAAATTTCTTACAGACCTTCGAAACCTAATGATGGAGCAAGCCCCGTACAATAAATGACCAAACCTATATAACTTATTCAGGTTATTTTTTGTAGACATTCTGCAAACGGCGAGTAAGCACTGGGACGTTATGTCGCTAGTAACACACCAGTATTAAGCCTGTTCTATGTTTGCACAAATATGTCTACTGTACCCAGAGAACAACAGTTAAGGTCGTCTGCTCAGGCCGCCGAGCGGTTGCAGAGTTTCGGTCGTTACTAGTTTATTTGAAAGCTATTCATCGCAGGTAAGTGATGTCTGCTTAGGAATAAAATTTAAAACGCCACACGAGCCTATAACCATTTCAGCTTCACCTCTACTAACTGAAGGATATTTTCTAGCGGCAGAAAATTGGCGAAAATTGAAGTTTTAACGGTCTTTTTTGCTTTCTTTAGCTAGGTATGTAAATATTGGTGCAGAATCTTTTAAAATGTATAGGAGTTTACAATACATCTTCACCATTATTAATACGTCATAAAATGATAGTGTCCACGCAGAATGTCTCTCCTCACACAGGCGCGTTGTCGGCGAGACGACAGTATATAGAGGCTAGGGTGAGGCATGATGTGCGTGTTGTCTCGTCCTTACTTACTTCATCACTTCTAAGCCTCTAACGCTCAAAATATCTTTGCCCAGACGGCCACCTTAACCAATTCCATCAGCATTTGAAACCTTCACCTGTTGAAAAATATTGTTTTGACAACTTGAGTATTCTATGTGAAAGTTCCAGTGCTCATTGAGACTACTCTTCTGTGCGCCGAAGTCCAGAGTGGACCAAACAATGGAAGGATGGTGGCCACAACGTGATTACAGAGAATCACAACAGGAGAGAACATTGCAGAAACCGTAACGATCCAAAAATGGGCAGAACAGGGAAACGAGACTGGAAAATGCCAGCAGAGGTTGTTATTAAAATCAGCAAAACGTTGGCGGACCAGCGGTGGTCATCGAGGCAGCCAATCAGAGGCAGGAAATGTGTTGATGGAGGGGCGAGAAGAGTAGAAGTGGAGGTCAGAGTGTTGGAGTCAGTCGCGGCACCGCGGGGTTGCGAGAGGTGATAGTTACAGTCGTGACGAGGTTGCCATCACTGTCACCCAGGGAGGGTGATAGCCTTGCTGGTGAGTCCAGAGCCTGTCGAAGAGGGTCTTGGGTTCAACCCTGGTCGATGCCAGAGAGCAGCATTGCCAACCACGAGTGTAGGGGTAAGTGCCTTGATAGGGACGAGAGCCACCCTTGTCCTTTCTCCGCCTGCACGTCACAGCATCGTTTATGCAACGAGCTGCTAGGGCTCGTTAGTATAAGATTGTTCATTGTAGTAAACTTGGTAACAAAGTAACTTGTCAATTATTCTTTATAAGAGCTCTCCCCTTCCCCGCTACCATATAGTTAAGGCCGAGAGTCTGCAGAGGACGTCGTAGTGTGCGGAGAACACAAGTGTTTGTGCTACTGCACCAAGAAGCTACCAACAACACCAGTAGGGCGCGTTCTACGATGACACGTACACGGATACGGATCACAAATACGGAAACGTAAGACCTTCCGTGTGGCATCTACAGTGGCACGGAAGCGGACGCGAATACGTACGGGTTCCCGTAACAAAGCTGGCCAACTCACAACTCTTCTGTGTCCGTGCTTCCGTGTAGCCAATAGGATCGCAGATATATTCTACTACAGTTGCCATGCTGCATGAACATATTCATTTACAAAAGTAGTAAATTTCCAGTTGTGCCTGACTAGTGTACTTGTTCTTGTTTCCGGAATTAAATTGATTATAAAAATATCGTGAGTTTGATTTTGGTGGTGTCTTATATCATGACCAGCGTACCTTAATGGTCGGTATTATCTACTTTTTCGTGTATTGTGGCATTGTGGGTAACACTCGGAGCAACGAAACGTGATCCGCTTACGTTTTCGTGATTCGTATCAGTGATCGTACGCTTCCGTGTCACTATAGAACGCGCCTAATATAAAGCAAGAAATAAGATATACTTGGTTAAGTGATATTCCACTCTACTACGTGTGCTTTCCTTTTCAGCCAACTTCTACTTTTAGGCCCGTTCTACAATGCCAGGGAAGAGACAGGAAGCGGACGTGTGACATGCAGACGAAACGAACACACGAAGTGGCACAAGAGTTCTTTTCTACAATGTACGAAAATAATGCGAAACGTACGGACCGTCAACCTATGAAAATGAAAAGTATTTCATGTAAATTTCCAACAGTAGTGAAAAATTAATTTTATAATTTAACAATCGAAATTTGTCTGTATTTATAGGGTGTAGTAGCTGTAACCAGGCCATGCACGTGTTTCTACAGAATGAAAAATGTAACAGCCAGATATTTTACAAAATTCAGTTACCTAGTATTTTACGAATGCATTTTTTTTCATGTTTTTAATTTTTAAAGTGATACTTAACGTTAAATTGTTCCAAAGTCTTTTATTCGCAATAATATTTGTAAATACAGTGCCTGAAGGTGATTTTAATGGCTACCCGCGAAAACTCAACGTGTATAAATGTCGTGAACAAAAATTGCGCAAAAGGTGAACTGCTAGAGTGCTATTGACTACATGGAAGCAGGCATAAGTAAGATTTCGGATGATCTGTGTCCACGTGCGTAATAATTCGGTTTTATATAACTACAATGATGTACTTTTCTTAATATCCTTCTTTTGAAATATAAAGTATTGTGAAATGTGCCCTTGATAACTCGTCACACAGCAGAGTGTAAGTTTGATTAATAGGCCTACATTAAACAGCAGTCTCATTAGGCTTTGCTTTGTGGTTCAGTACTACAGCCTGTTTCGACTGAAAGCTGGGAGAGTTAAGAAATAAAGCATTATGTTGATAAATATAAACACATATTAATTCATCTATATATAACAATATAAAATGTGCAATTTAATGTGTAATTTCAACAAGTAACATCTTTTATTTTTGAAATGCTTAACACTTTCTATATTTAAAAACAATTGTTTAGAAAATTCAGGTTAGAAACAATATGAAACCATCCCATATAATCTAATTTTGACGTAAAATAAATTTATGTTACCGAAGCAATAATTACTAGAGATAATGTAAATAATTACTAATATTTTACTAAGACCGACGGCTCAAAAATGTATTTTCTAGTGAGAGGAAAGATTGCCCATTTAAATCTGTTCATTGTGACAAATATAATATAATAATTCTTCTGTTAAATAGTTTATTTCGCTTTAAAAGAGTAAGGGTGTACAAAAAATATTAACATGAAATTATGCGTAACGCAAAATTACAACATAAAATTGTTTGGCTAGAATAACATTGTTGGCAGTACAATTACTAGTAAATCTCTGACAAAATTAGAAGTGAAATGAAGTGCTCTGTCGCTGATTATGCAACCAATAATATAATTTTCATTAAATACAATTTAATGAGATTCCTTTCAGTTTTTTTATGTATTAACAATTTTTAGAAGAATTCTCTGAATATTTTATAGTGTTAAAATCTGATGCAAATTAAAAGTTTAATAATACAATTTCGCTAAGCCAGTAATGGTTTGTCATATTTCAGACAAATAGGCCTTAAAATAGCAACAGAAATAAGTATATTTATGCTTCGATCTCTGTAAGGAGAAAAATGTTTGGTAATAAACGGTTAAAAGTGTAATATTTTGGAACCAAAACGGGGAATTTAATTTTGAGTATTTGTTTTACAGTAACAATTTATTACTTACATAACACGGATGTCTTTTGTAATTATAGAGCTGAATTAATCACTGCATTCTGTGATAATTTAATCAAAGTGATATAATCTTGCATTTTACTGTGAAAGTAAAGGTGAATGTTCAACAAACTATTTATTAAGGAAATCTGTGATACTGTGGGATAAAACATTTGAAAGTTACGATTTTAAGTTTGCTATGCTGGAAGTAGTTGTATTTAGAATAAGACAAATTAATCTAATATATTTTTGCAGAGGTTACATCTTAAATTATTGTTACATCTTAAATTTCCGCAACGCACAGCTATGATAGTAACCGCATGTTTACTCCATATATGTATGTCTTCGTATATATGCATGTGTGTGTTTGGGGGGAGGGGAGGAGAGAGTTGCAAAGTTTATTACAATAAAAAATTTTACAAATTTACTAAAACAACATAAGCAATAATCTGATTGTCTAGAAACGTATTTATTTATAGCAAAAAAAGAGTGCCTAAATATGGTTTAAAGCCATAAAATCGAAAAATTTAAATTTGTATGTAATAAATACATTCTTTCTCTGTATATTTTTCACTGTTATAAGTAACGGGAAACTATTTATTTGGGTTGTACCTCAGTACCATACAACAAAAATAGTGTACACGTCAAAATAGATTCTGGTGCCCTATCGGGTCCGAACCGAAACCACAAAAAATGGGGTCATATGTCTCATTCCCGACGCTAAATTCAGTGATCATTTTCAAGTTGTCCTGTGAGGCATTAAGAAGTTTGATTAAGGAGTAGATGTTTACATGTGATAGAATTGGTCATTGTCATCAAAAAAGTTCATATGAACATGGGTTCAATCTGGGACAGTTGTCGAGATAGTCCCATTTGAATGTAAATATTGATAAACTTTATAATTACTTATTGTTTTATTTGCAGTTATGTTCCTGCTTGCAGTGACAGGTCATGTCACAATCAAGGAGGCTATGCATTGCCAAGGAACCGTGTTTACATTCACAGCTAACCGACTAAGTGGACTGTGGACTTGAAAGTTGTGTTTGACACGACATGAAACAACATTGTTGTGTATTGTTATCTTTTTATTACAGCTATGAAAACGTAATTAGTATGTTATTCGTTATTAGGGACATGAAAAAATTCTCGTTTTTTATTTGGGCACGAGTTACAATTCAAACGACTGTATGTTATTGTGACTTTGCAATTGGCAGTAGACTAATGTGACACGCCCTGGAAGGTGCCTAGCACATTATACTGAGTGCAGACCCTATCACGTGGTATCACTATGTCACAGAGCAGCCAATGAACAGCTGATGTGTACTGGAGTTCACTGGCATTCTGGGAGGCTATCCTATAGATCGGCGAAGTTTTCCCGTCTCTGTTCATTGTGTATTGACATTTCCTTGTAAGTAAAACGAGGAACATAACTGCAAATAAAACAATAAAAATAATTTATAGTATATCAATGTTTACATTCAAATGGGGATATCTCGACATCCGTCTAATATTGATGCCATGTTGAACTTTTTTGATCACAATGACCGGTACAACTATCACCTTCCAGAATATTGCCCTTTCCTCCCGAACATCCTGTATACAATGGAAATAATGTCAACCCGACAGATGTCAAACAGATAAGCTAGTTAACAAACAAATGAAAGCAGGAGTTTGTAAAAACCTGCTTAGCAACAGTTCTAAAATTTTAATAGAAATCAAGAATAACCAACAGTTATTGATCTCATCACCACAAATCAAGGACACAACATTTCTGTTAAACTTAATGAACCTGAAGTTACTGCATCCAAATCTTATAGTAAATTTAGTTTTTTTAAATTTAAAATCTGAAAAATTACTTTTTAAAAAACTTAATAAATTTAAGGAAAACCATTACAGTGACATTTTGAAGACGAACATTTTAAGACAATGACTGATATATAACCCTGAACTATTTTTAAAATGCTATATTTTTTTATTTTTGAAACAATAAGGTTGGGGTATATTTTCTCATCCATCTCTGGCAACAATTGTTATGTTTTGTTTTAATAGATTATAATTTAATCACTGTGTTTCAAGAAAAGGTTTTTACTATCTACATAATTTTAATAAATATATGTCAACTCAAAACGTTGTTCATAACGTCTAACTATGCTTCATAACTTAAATAAACTGAATTACTAGAATTTAATTAATAAAATATATAGGAACAAAATTCAAAACATATGACAGTAATTTTTACACTAATTACCTGAGTTTTAAATAATGACTTAAAAAATTAATGGTTAAGATTTATACGAATAAAAGTGAAAAATAAAGTAAATATTATCGTTTTACAAATGTTTGAGAAAAACATATTAACGCTGAAATATTTTCATAAATGTATCATTTCATTATTCAAGAGTGTTAAACTAATTTTGTATTTAATTAATTGTGTTTCTAAAGTTCTTCTGAGATGGAATGTGTTGAAGCAGTCACTTAATGGTCTGCTCCAGATAATTAGCTGACTACGTCGATTATAAGTGATATTATCTATGTCAATGGCAACCAAGTGGTTTTCCGTCCTACAAGTTGCAGAAAAATAGGCATAGTCGGTGAGAAATCTATGTCGTTAGCAAAATAATGTTTTAAAGTTATAAACAACGAAATAAAAAAATTTTCAACATTGAATACTAGTTTATACGAGTTAAAAAGCAAAAATGTGCCCCATAATTGGGCTGACCTTTTCTACCTATGGGATAGCACTCGCAAAATATCATTTGCAAGTTGCCTGTAGTATAACGTTTTTTTTTTATAATTCACCTCGTCTTATTTTTTTTTCTCGGCCTTGCTCTACTTTTTTATTTGTGGTTCGGCCTTTTAAAAATATCTTTCTTATCTCTTCCAGATGCGGGAGTGTAAATTCTATCAACACGACATTTGTAACATTTTTTAATGCAATTCTGTCCCGCCTATACTATTTTCACGATAATATTTTTTTTTAGCCTAAACGTGAGCAGATATCAAAAATTCGTTCTGCAGTTTCGTTAAAAATGGTTTTCATAACGTTCGCAATTTTTTTTCAACGCAGTAAATAATATGGTTTTACCTAATTACGTCTTGAACAAATTAGCTATAAAAAAAGGAACTGCCAATCAGATTTGAGACATGCGCTCTCGTTTAAGTGTAAAAACTTATTAACTCGATACAAGTAGGAACAAGAGAGCAAGGTCTTAAGGGCGCCGCCTACTCGCGCGTTAGAGGCTCAGTAATGACGGAGACATAAGGTCGACCTTGAAACACACATCGAATGTCACATCGCCTCAACGAGCCAAGCGCTGAACTAGCGTGCAAGCTTCCCGCCTAACAGTTTTTACAACGGAACACTAAGCGGTGACCATATGATTTTATTGGGGGAAAGTCTTAAGCAAAGTTCAGTGCAGGTTGCAATCTGAGTTTCATATACATCCCGTTAGTACATTTTGAAGTACGGCAGTCTGAAATGGCCGTTTTAGTTATGTCGGAGGGCTTAGAAACGGTGATTTTAGTAACATGGTGTCTTAAAGATGAGGTTCCGACTTTGTCAGAAGTTTGTTTTCTGTTCGTACGTTGGCGCAGTGGGCACACGTGGAATATTTTCGTAGAAAACCCTGTTTACGAACACGCTGCGACACATTTGAAGCGTGGGGTAGTCAGAGGAGGATGGCTTGGTGTGAGTTCGTCCGAGTGACTTCCCCTCTGTGAGAGCGGGCGTGATTAAAAACACGCCCACCACCCCCCTACCTCACCAACTCCTCCCGCCAATCCATCAATCTACCGTGGAAGGTTGGTACGACCGTCGCCCGCCCCCTTCCCCGCCCAACCCCCACTAACCCCCTTAGTAGGGGTGCGGATAGGTGAGCGCTGATTCGCCAGCCGACAATCGAGTAATCGAGTTTCGTCGTTCGTCCCGAAGCAGCGATGCTGGGCTCGAGCATCACTGGTCGAATCAATCAACACATCGCATTGCAGTAGCGGGCCCTGCCTCGTGTAAAGAGGAAGAGGAAAGATAGAGAGAGAGAGAGAGAGGATCGGAAGAGTAGGTGTTATAAAGTAAAAGCTAACCCTTTACGAACATTGTAAATGTGTTTAATTAAACCTTTTGATTTGAATTTTAAAACTGAGTGCTCTATATTACCAGATTTGAAACTTATAAACTATTGCATTAAGAACATATAAGTTATTTTAAAAGTCGTTCTTTGGCGAACTGAAACCTACGTGACGGCTTCTAGGTGGCCTATGTGCGCCCGTCATATCGAAACTACTGACCTCAGAAAAGAAATACGTGATATTTTTGACACGTACGATTTATAAATAGGATCCAGCTTGGTAATCACTATTGCCCTTCGAAAAAGTTTCATATTCACGGAATATTGCAGTTTATGTTGAAGTACTCAACACTGTGATAAATACGAGAAACTTAACGTAATATAAAAAGCACACAATGTCTTCACTGTTTATGACAACGAACATTACTAGTCTAAATACCTAGTACAAATAAACAGATGAATTTAGAAATGAACTTATGTTTAGAAGCCGGGAAATGTCGCGATTTAACTAACCGTCAGGCCATCCTCCAAGATATTTGTGTGCGCAAGTAGACAGCAGTTGTTCATTGGCTGTTAGTTGGTACATTGATACTGCTTGACTAGGCTGCATTTAGTAGCTGCTTTGCTATTGGCTCAGAACCCTCCAGGAGGTGTCAAATAAGTCAAGAGCCAATCTCGAAAGTAATATGAACTCACAGTGTTTGTATTGCAGCTTGTGCGAAACAAACGCGAACATTTCAGATCCATAGTACTAATGCTCAAGCCATTTTATATCTGGATTTTTACATACTGGGTTCTTCAATTCATAAAAACCATGTCACTCTTAATTTGTCAATGAACAAACAAAACACGCATAAACTGCCTGTTACTAATAAATGAATAGAATTATATTTTGTATGGATTTGTTGCAGATTTTTTGTTGCAAAGGAGGCAGGCGAAATTTTATCTACTATGAAACCTACTCTTGAGACAGACACAAAAGTGCCTTGTGGGCTGCAATCAGGCAGACGTTCGTGTACCGCTGGCTGCCTGCCTCGAGGAGAGTTACTAACGTGTGCAGTCCGAGGTTAAGTTAAGGAGTATGAGCATGAAATAAACGACAAAACGTTACATATATATGTCGTTTTGTCGTATATATATATATATATATATATATATATATATGAACCAAATTCAGTATTTGATAAGACTTACAAGAGTTTGAAATCTTACAACCCCCAAAAAATTAAAGCCTCAGCAGCTGGTAAAATTTGTTGCCAACTTTGTCCGCGGAGATTGTGTCAAAGTATACATTTACCTTACCGTTATTTCTCGTACTGCTACACACACACATATATATGAAATTTCCACGTCTTAAATAGAAGTGAAGAAATATTCGTCACTCCGGTAAAATTTTTCGTTATAAAATTGGCAAAGGGGTTCTCTAGGATTCTCCAATCTTTATTTTTTGTTGTTGACTTCTATATGTGTGTTCATATCAACCTTATGTACCACGTCATCGTCAGCTTTGAAAATACGCTTTTATAGCAGTCTTTCAACTCCTCATGCCTCAGATTAATCAGTTAAGGTGTTTCTTAGTTTATTTTAAACAAACCAGCATATGAGAAATTTCTATACATAAATGGTTAAGGAACGTTTACTGAATAATACATTTATGAAATACAAACACTCAAAGTTTTGATTGCATACTTTACAAATATATCATGTGGCCTTGTCTATACGAATTGGTTTACAGTGTATTTTGTTAAAAATTTACAGTCTGATTAAATTTAGTGGCACAGTGCTCGAAAAGGAATCCTAGAGGTTGGTTTTCAGAGGCATTACTAACTAATGTAGTAGACACTTTCCAGAATGTACTTCAATTTCAGTAAATATCTACCCCTTCGCAAAAACTCGCGGGTTGGCACCTATTTATGCTAAGTAGAATTGCAACAGATGAATAAGAATAATGACGGAGCATAGATCAGTGCATGAAACTTTACAACAAATGTCTCTGTGTTTACAAGAAAACCGCATGTTTAAGGTGTAAGGATGATGGCTAATGGGCCTGAGAGGTTGTCTAAATGATGTAACTTGCAATGAAACCTGCTTCAAAGTGTACAGACTCATGTTGAGCAAAAGCATACATCATCCCGTAACATAACAAAATGTATGATGTTATCTATATTATATGTCTGTATGTTTGTAATATATGCATTCCTATACCATCCATCTGATTGCGTTGAAACCTTGTGAGTTGTTGTGAGTGCACGCATGAAGACTTCTTATAAACAAACTGTGGATAGAGAAGGAGTTCAAGGAGAAAAAAGGGAGGGCAAATTAGGTAGGCGAGCAACACGGGCTACGGAAAAAATTCAATGAAAAATATTTTCTTTTCAAAATGTTTCTTAAACGATCATCAATGACATACATCATAAATTTCCTCCAGCAAAAATCCTTCGTTTTGTTCCAGAAATAATCTTTTCGGAAATAAAAAATACATTTTTACAGTAATTTATAACTTTTAGTATTATTATCAATATTAATAGGGTATTACTTGCACGGAATTTAAGTGCTGAAATTTTTTTATCAATACATTAATTAAATTTATTTTTAATTTTGAAAAATTTAGTTTCGGAAAAATAATTGATTGAGGATAGAAATACTTATTTTTAAGAATCACTTAAGATCATTTGGAGTTCTTACACGGCACTTTACCACGACTCAAAGTAGCTGTACTGTGTATTCGGTAACAAAACGTACGGGATTAACGTCAAATTTACTGTGACTTTGAATAAGACCCGGGGGCAGGTCGACGTGTGTGGTAGCGACAGACTTAGGACTGCTTTTCGCGTGGGTAGCCTGCTGCAGAATAAGCTGAACCAGCAACTTGATGGCTGAATTACTAATCTGTTGCCTAAGAGTTCCTTCAATTAAAGCAGATACTAGCTTCGTCCAAGTAATACACTCGGGCAAAGCCGCGGAAGTACAGAGATGAAGAGCACAGGAGGAGCGTTAGCAGCCTGTACTGAGGACACGGTTGTAGAAGTACAGGTCTGGACACTCGCCTATCTACCAATGTAGGCTACTTTGCTTGTTGTTTGGTTGTAGTTCGTCGAGTAACCGAGTATGTTGTACTTTTCAGCGCTGTAATCCGGGCGGTCGGACTCAAACTACGCCAACGTTTTTCCATTTTTAACATTATAAAGTAAAATAAAGATATCTGGAGCCATGATTTAAAATTGTGAGCGAAGGAAGTATTTCATAAATTGATAAAAAATAAGTTTTGATAAATTGTTTATCTTAGTTGGGGGGGGGGGGAGTGGGCGGAGTTTGAGCCGACCGCCCGGATTACAGCGCCAAAAACCTATAGCCTTGTAGTGTACTTAGTGAACTACAGCCAAACAACAAGGGGTTCAAGATTCCAGGCGAGTTTCCAGACCTGTTCTTCTACGGCCGTGACTGAGGCCAAGCCCACTTTGTTTATTCAAGTAGCACTATGGTGGAGTGCAATCAGCTGTTCCTGTATGTGTATTGAGAAATGAGGTTATGGTTGGTCAAACCACAGCCACATTATACACGTTGCTATGGTAACAAACAACATATTTCAGGTACCGATATGGCGGAGGGGCTCCTTCACCTTCCGTCTCAAGGCCGCATATCCCTCGTCCTAAGAAGTGCGTTATGTCCCATCTGTATGTTTCTCTGTTCTCTGAGGAAGGATTTGTCGGATTTAATAAACTTCATCCCTCATGTCCGAATTGGGGGGGGGGGAGTACTTTCTACCTTTAGGAGTCATTTTCAGGCATATGTTAAAAGGCATGTTGGTGATGTTCTTCCTAAGAAACCACCACCCAAACTTCGTAACATTCGATAAGAAAATCCTTTGTATTCGGGTATATCTGGACACACACGGCACATATCCCGCCATGGACAAACGATGCATTATCCCTGATGCCTTTACCTGGCTGGCATATACGTGCTTATCTATCACTGGAATCTAGCGGGCAATTCTACGAAACTAGAGCACACGTAGTTCATCCCAAGTATAGTGCTGTAGAGGAGTGTGAACAAAATACAACCCTTGAACTGTAACATGAGATAACAGCACGAACGTAAAAATTAACACAGCACGCGTACCGCTGACATAACTAGCCCCGAAATATAGCCTAACTGTTCATATAACACGGTAACTTACGAAGAAAATAATTTTTCTCTTATGCGATTTTCAGTAAAGCGAACCTCTTGAAATTCTATTTACTTTCCCTTTCAGTTGGTATATTTCGCAACTTAATAAATATATAGCAGTAGAAGTACTAAACATAGTGTCTAGCGTTAAACTTTTTAAAAATATGCATAAAAGTTTAAAAAGAAGAAGATTATTGCGTTATTACGTATTACTTATCTAGTCTGATTGTTAATACACTCTCGTTGGTGTTAGGAAACTTGTTTAGTGTTACGACTTACATAAAATTACACAATATAATTACGCGGAGGGAGGCAGATTACAAACGTATTTTATGAAGTTACAATACGATAGGTTAAATATGTAGCCACTGAATTGTTAGGTTGACAATCCCAACTTAATTATATTTCCGAGGTTGATGTGATGTGGCGGTTACGAAGATCGTATCTGGACGTCCTGGCGTGTCTTGTAGGCGTAGTGACCTTGGAGACGATGTGGAGAAGATAGACAGACGCCTTGATCATCGTCTCACGTCTCCGTGTGTGGCAACTCGCATACAGGGATTCTGCTGTAGCATTGTATTCCATATTTGATAATAGTAATGCTCGGGCGGGTTGGCCTGGTTAGGAGGCTACGAGATCTCAGGTGGCCTGCTTACCAACTTGAACTTACGTTTGGAACACCGAGTACACTGCCCAGGTAATTACAATACCATTCACCCTAACCAAAACTAAACATACGTCGTCGCAGTAACTTAATTCCCATAAGACGTTATTTAAAAGTGCTCGCTTTGCCATGAACAGCCTATAACAACAAACAGGATCCTCTTCACGTTAGGAAAATATCCGGAGTACCGCAGTCCCACACGACAGTTGTAATATAGGTTTATGGTATCCCTGGAAGGTTTATTATCATCCAACTGTACCACCAAGCACAAATTCCACGACTGGTTTATGCTTCAAGAAAGCAACGTCAATTTTAGTCATTCGTCAGGTGTACTAAAATAATTTGAAACTGCATAATTATTACATACTTTACTCTCCACGACATATTTCCTTATCGTCGTAGGTTTCTCGCTGACATTAAGGGTATTGATCCCTACCACCTTGTATTTATCCGTTTCTTCTCGATAACTTCTGTTCCAGTCGATGTGTCAAACTTTTTGTCACGACAAGGCATATATATAAACTTAATCGATTTTCTATAATTGCTGGAACCATAATATATTCATTATTTTGCAACGGGAAACAGCTGAAAAGGAAACATTGTTTTATTTACGGGAGTGACTACAGAGGCCGCAATATTAACAGAAACGAAGCGATATGGATTCCAAAAAGTGAATGAAAAAATCAACTATGCCTTGTCAGCGTGAAAATAATAAAACAATGTGTCTATTCCCTGATTTATAGAAAACCGTAAAACCGATCTGACAGGGATCAATCCCCCTTAAGGGCTTGTTCCCGAGTTTTTTTTTTTTCAGACTGGTGCCAATAACTCAAATAATTTTTTAACCAAAAGTTTTGAAAAAATTTGAGTCAATGTGCAATCACACGATGCACAATACTGTGGACGCGTTTTTTTTTTTTTTTTTTAATAATGTACCGTCCGTCAGCAAAAAAAAAAAAAAACCTTCATTTTTGCTTATTTTCACGACGAAAAACGTGGTACTTTGCGTAATGAAATATAAAAAACCGTTCAGTATAATTCTACAAAAAAATACAGCTACAAAATATAACATATAAGTGTCGAAACTGTGCAGCGAAATTTTGATATGAGTATTAGGTAGCAATAAAAAAAATATTTTCGAAATCACTGCAAAACTCCGTAACAAGGCCTTAAACAAGCCACATTTACTTGTCTAGAAAATATATAATGACAGCGAGAAAGTTGTATGAAATTAGAAACTGGTCACCTATATTTTTGACGGTGTAGTTGTCTCATCACTCGCCTCCCACCAAGGCTATCCTTGCTCGATACTTGACAGGGTCCAGCCCGACATTTTGCACGTGTGAAACGTGGCGGACGTTGCCACTAACCAGCGGATTTTCTCGGGGTACTTCCGCTTCCCTCGCACCCTTTGCGACCAGATTGTATGGCGTCACTTCCTGTCATTCCTGTACGCTCTGCAGATGGCCGGGGGTGTTCAGTTAGGACGTGTCTCGAAAACTTCAAACAAGATGTGTTTTTTAAATTAATTTTCGTAATATTACTTTATCGCATGGTAATTTTGTGTGTAACGAGCCATTATTTACATTATAAATAAACTTGTACGCGCATGTTACAATGTGTACCCGTATTCGTTTTAAAAAAATTTTGAAAACCGTTAAAAGTATTTTGAATCCTTATTACTTTCCATTGCGCCCACCAATTATTCGTAATGTTGGCAAAGTACGGCGCATTACGAAATACGAATTTAAAACTTTATTTCCTGAACAAATACCATCCTTACGATATGAGCTGGGCGATAAGTTACGATACATACTCTAATCATTTTCCACAAGGTTTCACCTCTCTAAATACTTTCTGACAGTTTCTCAATAATCTGTATACTATTCGTGTATATATTGTTCAAATTACAGCGACGTCTTTGGTTGATGTTCAAAAAGCACCAAACAATGCAAAAACTAAATTCCAAATATATCTTCCTAATTCTGTCCCCTATAAACATAGTTAAAAATTCAATCATTTTGTGTACGTTAGTGTACTACAATAGAACCGTATAATGTTACTGTACATGAAGATGAATTTATACTATTTACACACTGTTCTCAATATTTTAAGTGGATACCTGTCCTTAAAATGTAGTGACAACGATTAAAATATTCTTTGTGGTAATTGAATGTGCCAAAAAACTACTTAAGCCCAGCTACATTCTGATTATTTAAAAATGAATGTCAGATATTACATGAAAGCTGATAAGGCCATTCTGCAACGATATTGCACTGCTAACATGAAGAAACTTACTTATACTTAAATACAGTTTTCAACTACTTCGTCTTCTATAGCTTGTTTTGATTTGTGAAATTGTTAGACAACGTAGTTTACTATAGCAAATTATTCAACTGAGAGCGGCACCCTTTATACGTAGTCTTTCAAGGTTTCTCGAGGAATAGCAAGGAATCTACTGGCATGTCTGTAAGCCATTTCCTTTTTATTTACTGCCGTAATCGCTTTGATTGAAGATTTGTTCCATACTTTGCAATTTGCCAAATTAAAATGATTAAGCACTATTATCTCCAAATGTCGACTTCCGGAGAAAACAGCAGCAGCAAGGGGAAGATTATTAGGAGCGCCTCTTCCCCCAAGTGTATTTCCATCTCCACTGCATTTACGCAGGCTCCCTTAGTGCTAGCCTATATGACGTCGTAAACAACACTACACTATGATATGCAGCTCAACGTTTAACACACACGAAGTTCAACATATGATGACATTATCTTGAATGTGTAAACTTAAGATTTGTCCTGTTCTCCTACACACAACCGTTACATCAAGTAACGTACGGAGATGCAAAATACCATAGACACTAATACAGGACATCTCTACGCTAATAACAAAGCGGAGTGTGCGAAAAATAGCCTTGCAGCATAAGCTGGAACTTTTGAATAAATTAATGTTACTTTTCTGTGAACATACATGTTCTTCTTTTGTTTATAATGTTACAAGTTTGAGAACACACAAACTTTATATGTGGGCAATTCCCATGAGTTCTTTGGGATAGAGGTCTATAATTACAAATAAAAGAGTTAAATTAAGTACTGGATTTAATAGCTCACAAAGCTATGAAATACACAAAACAGTAATCAACTAGAACTCTCACAACACAATTAGTTATGCACACAATTACTCCT
>PNEQ01023517.1:0-21039 GCA_003012365.1 Medauroidea extradentata
GCCGTGTTGTTGTACGGGATGGCTCTACTAGAGGTGCTGTTACACAGGATGTAGCAGCGGGTGTTGTGATGTATATTGCATGCTGTATGTGCTGCAGATACGTGCAGAGGCAGCCTACCTGTACGACGCCGTGTTATTGTACGGGATTGCTCTACTAGAGGTGCTGTTACACAGGAGGTAGCAGTGGGTGTTGTGATGTATATTGCATGCTGTATGTGCTGCAGATACGTGCAGAGGCAGCCTACCTGTACGACGCCGTGTTGTTGTACGGGATGGCTCTACTAGAGGTGCTGGACGACGGTAGAGACCCACACAACGGTAGCGACATTGCCAGTCGTCTTAGATCCAGGAACTATCGCAGTGTCATGGGGTGAGTGCCTCATACTCTCAAGAAATAGCTTATGTTACAACTCAAATAACAAAAAAAAAAAAAAAAAGTACACGTTATTGTGTTTTGAGGTTTGAGATTGTATAAATCGTGACCTGAGGAAACAATTTCCAAACACTAACGAGCGTATATCAAATACAGTTTTTATTATGCGGAGGCAGGTAGATTACAATTATATATTATTCAAGTTACAATAAAATAGGTTAATTAGCCACTGAGTTATTATGTCGACAGACCCGCCTTAACATGTGGACAAGGCTGAAGTGTTGTTGTAGAGGGAAAGACGTTCGTATCTAGACATCCTGGAAGATCCTGGAGGTACTGTGACCCTGGAGTCGATACGGAATATACGTACTCCTCCGACAGCCTCACACTCCCCTATATCACGTCATATGTGGCAACTAGTTTTCACGTTGTATTAGGGAGGTCTACTGTTGCATTGTGTCCGTTGTATATAATATCTATAATCCTTGGCCGAGGTTCCCTGGGAAACTAAGCGAGTGTTCAAGCTGACTTCTTGCAAGGACTTACCTGCCTTGTACTTGTGTTTGTTCCAGGGGCACACTACCTGGTTCATAACACTCTCTACTTGTGATAATATCAGGAGCAGCAAGAAGTATACTTAAAGGCGTTCAAGTGGGAAAACACGTCATTTTATATTTGTTCGAAATAGTGTCAGTTTTATAACCGTTACTTGGGAGTACTTTACCTTCTTACGAAACAAAACATTAGGTCACCCAATTTTCCCACAATAGCATTTCTGAGTTAAAATGTGTATGTTTTTAGTTCTTGTGAGCCGCAAAAACAATGAACAGGATACAATTTGACGCGTATAAAAATATATTACAAAGTATTGTGTATTTTTAAAATATTTCTAAAATTTGTAATTTTTTTAATTACTTACAGCAGTTAAATATCGTCTACAGAGCTGACAGTATTTCTCACAACTATAAAATTACGATTTTGCTCCACTTGAATGCTCTTAAGAAGTAAGCGAGTCTTGCTCAATTTCATTGTATTCTATGGCAAGGTTACAGCCTTATGTACAGTCAGTAGGGTCATATTTTTGACTACTGTATTTATGTTATTCCATAGGATAATTCATGTAAACTGGAAGTAAAATAATTAAGAAACAATAGGCCCTAATTACAAGAGTGTAATAATGCTCTATTAGTATTTATAATTTAAAATATCAACAGAATTGTAAAATACTAATATTTTCTTAAAAAATACTCGGTCAGGAGTGTATTTAGAAGATTTAATCAATATGTTTTAAACCAGGTGAATTCTAAAGTATTATTAGAATAGCCACAATATCTATGATTAAATCTTAATGTTCGTATTGCCGAACGTAAGCAGCGAACAGTAACAATGATATTATGCATGCTTGCATTTAAAGAGAAATGCTGAACGTTTCTACTGCTTAAGTTTTAATACCTACTTTCGGTTTAAAATGTGTAAATCTCTTGAAGTGAATGTCTTCTCTCACTACCTGCCTTGCAATGTCTCTTGCTTCCGCCCAATGCAATACTTCCTTCTACGCGATATGCACGGCAACACACATATGCACCTTACTAACATATTTTAACAGTTGTCGTTGGACATTAAAAAATAAACAATTCTACATGTATTTAAGGCCAAAATGTTTTTCAAATCTTCAAACTAATAATCTAACATCAGTAAACAGTGCACCTACATAAGTTTTTTTGCGTTAATGAAAACCAGGTAATTAAGCCTTTATATGCATTTAATACTGTTATCCAAAGATTCACATTTGCTCACGTCGAAAATGGATGACTTACAGAAAGGGAAATTCTGCCTTACATTTTAAAAGCACGGGACTGCGCGTTTGCCTGTTTCGGTGAGTGGGGATTTTTCTTCATGTGAGTTCTCTTAAAAACTTTAACTTTATACGCCTACGGTATCTTGAAAGGAAACATAAAAGTTTTAGCCAAGTATAAAGCTCATTTAACAAACAATTGCATGTCGCTCTTGCAACTTCAACGAGCAGTAAATGTTTATTTCAGTATGAAATAATTTAACAGTAGTGGTCACTCTCTTATTGTATGCAACTTTTCTCCCATCTGAATATTGATATATTGGATGCTGCCTAACTGAACAATGCAAATTAAGTAGAAAAATAATGCAATTTTAAATCGCTTTCGAACACAGTAGTAAAACGTGAACTTTGTACATATAAGGTTAGTGTAAGAGGTTAAAGATACCATTTTTTTGAAAGCAGGTTAACGTTATTTAGGCCTAATTTCTAAATGTTTCAGGTTGCGCACATGGGGCGACTATTTCGAAACATTAGTGGTAGCAAATCTTTCACTGCCGGTCTGCTGAAACATAAATATTGACGCTCTGTGGCTGTAAACACATACTTATATCGCCACCTTCACATTAACAGAAATAAACCACAGAAATGGCCCCGTCCATTAAATAAATATGCGGCTTCAACACGCCGTGTTTTGTTTGTTCTATTCCCAGATAGTCACCGAAGCCCGTCCCTCACTTCCTGGACAGAAAGTGCAGCCAACATTACTACGTGTGTGTTCCGTTGTCGTTCTGTCAGTGTTTTATTGTGCATTACGTCCATTCTCCAGTTCGAACTGTCGCTCATCTTGCGTACAGTCATTCATAATAACCGATGTCTTTGATTAAATAATAAATAAAGGTTGATAATTTAATTAGTTTATCTTTATTGTATTATTTTTCTACAGTTTTAAACTCACTAGAAAATCAGAAAGACAGTGGTATGGAGATGAAGGAAGCCAGTGTATGCATAGTGTACCGTCCTTATAGTCCCCTGGAGCGATTTGAGAAACCCCTCGTAAACCGAAACCAGAATGTGGTTAGGGAGTCAAACCCGTGCCCTTCCAACTGCCGATCTATTGTTTTAGCTTTGCTGCACATTGATACTAATATTGCTGTATAACAATTTTTCTTTGTAATATTTTTATTTGTTCCTGAAATAACAGTACTTTCGGATTGCTCAACATTGTCTGTACACACCCAGATTCGTTATTGCTGAAACGTTTGTAAGCTCAACTGATATTGTTACAATATTCCATTTGCTTTGTGTACCTCGATGTCTGCTGGAATTTTCAGTAAAACTATCACTGCAAAGACCCTGCATGCAGTTTGGACTAGTGATGTATAAACACAGATAAAAACTAATAAAAATGTGTAACCACGGCAGCTACATAGGCAGTCGTGAATAATTGGAGCAATTTCTTGACCATCCTATTTTGGCACCACTTAAACGAGAGCGTGGAGTAACTGAATATGTATGCTAGCAGCGCCTGAACTGTTGCATGTTTCAGTCTTAAAACTGTTAAATATGAAGCAATTTAATAAGTTTATTGAAATCTCGCCAGCTTGAAAACCCGTACATTTATGAAGGACAAATTGAACTTCAATATTTGCTGTACACTTAGGATACAGACAGAAACCATTATGCATATGTACTTTGTGTGCGTGCAGTGATACATAAAACTTTGAGCAGCAGTAAAGACTATGACACCGGGGTTAGGATGCGTCTGGTACGAACACCAGAATGTCGACTACGGATCTGGTTTGGCCCCGTCATAACACGAACGTGACTTGGGTAAGACGTCTGACAACAAAATGCGACCACCGATGTATCATGACACGTCAAGTTTAAGACGACAGCACCTTAACACTGTCTCACCTAAGGCGCCCAAAAACGTGTGCTTCAGTTAAGGTGTTACATTATAACCGACAGTAAACGAAACACAGGTTTACTAAATATAGTTGTTTTACAACTGATAGAAGTAATTTTGTGTGTAAACTTATATGAAAACACTAGAACAAATATCAAAGAAGGATTGTGTAGCCTAACATTTGTGCTAACCTCTGAGAGGTTAGGAGAGATTATAATCACTTTACTACGCTGTATATAAACAAATTTACTTGAAAGTAGTGGTATTATTTCCTAAGTTGAACGGGAAATATTTAATTCCTCTACATAAAATATAGAACCTACAGTAAATTTTTAAATACTTTAAAAATACTTTCGCTAATGTCAGTTCGCCATGTACGAGTGGTTAACGTGTGGAACTGTGAAGCAAGAAATGTCGGGTCAAATCCGTCTTCAGAAATGTAGTAAAAGTTTCATCATTATTACTAAGGTGTTGTACAATAATTTTTTTCAATCCCAAAAACGTCCGTATTATCTTTTTGCCACACACTTGTCACATACAATTACTACCCACTCAAGCATTCGGTCAGTTGGCGGCAGTGTTGTGTACAGGATATATCCTCTCCAGAAATCCCTGCAGTTCTTAAGCGTTATAGGCACTAATTTGAATACCAGTGCAGTATATTCGAACAAGTCAGTAAGTATTATTGTAGCACAATAAGAAAAATTAATCGCTTTTAATGACATCAAAAATAGTATCACAATGTTATTGCTTTAAAAACTTGATTATTTACATTTCAAACTCACCCCTCCATCCCACAATTTTCAGAAAGTAATTCTAGATACGAGCTTGCTACCACTGACTTCTTCACAAAGATTCGCTCATACAATAAATACGATGTATAATTTACCTATATATATATATATATATATATATATATATATATATATATATATATATATATATATATATATATATATATATATCAATTAAGTAAAATATGAAAATGTGTAAATGTTTCTACTTCAGTTCGGCTACATATATAAAGTGGGTACGCTCACATTAGATAGAAAAGCATGATTTTATCAGCCTCGGCATATTAGTACACTAATTTCATAGATTAAAATGTAAACGCCCAAAATATGCAGGAGATTCAGGGATTTTGTTCGAAATATATTTTATGACACCTGCCCGGTCGGGAATCGAACCCGGGAGACTATCGACACCTTATAGATAAAGCATTTTCTATCTTTGTTAAACTCTTGTCTATGAGGTAAAAATATATATGTGTACATCTTACGATATTTTTTTCAACATATTTGTCCAATTTGACAGTACATTGTAGTTTTTTATTTGCTGTAAAGATGCATCAATTATCCATTCAAGTTAGGGAATATTCCTATTTATTTATTAGGTTAAGTTACCTTTCCTTTTAAGAGCGTAGTATTTAGTTTCAATCGCAACACGAGCAAACGTTACTATTTATAAACAAATTCAAAGATCCGAAGCTTTGTAATTTATTCATTGGCAAAAAGAAAATTTTATAATACTCTTAAATAAAAATTTGTACGCGACACGAGTTTCTAAGCGTCAGGAATGTTATTTTGCGTATAACTTAAAACGCCTTACGCACAGCAAGGAGCTTATGACGAGAAGAAACGTTATCTATGTTTTCGTTCAGAGTCATACGGAGCAAGTCTTGCGTGTGACGCCGCGTAGTGAAGACGCCTTATATAAAAAGATCTATAATCGACCTGCTGAAAATTCTACGAAAGAAAAATGTATTCCAACAACACACTGAAAAATGGACACTAAAGTGGGATATATGCGTACTCTTGTGTGAAGAACATGTGTTAAGGTTTGACACTGACTAAGGATAATGACGTCATGCACCCGACAATGCCGCTATTGCAACAGTCTTCACCTTCGGCCGTACTTTGTGTCGATACAGAGGTATTGTGGTTGCTATAAGAAACCATTCGCAAGGATGCTCTATTGTTCCCAAGTGCTTTAAGCAGTTTACAAGAAACGATAATATGAAATTACTCATCAAGATATGCAAGCATATTACTTTTCCGACTGAAAATCTTTTTAAACTGCCGACAATTTGAACACTAGTGTAGTAGTGAACTGGATTTAGTATTATTTCCTCCCTAAAGGACGTGCGAAAAATACATTAAAAGTTTGACACAACATCCAATGAAACCTTTCATTCACAGTTTTGTACGAAGGTTTATAATATTAAAATATAAGTTCGTTCACAATTATCTGAGAGTTCACAACTTACACTGAGTTGATATTAAATATTAAAATTTTATGTGAAGGAAAACCTTAAGAGGCCTCCCTACCTGTCCTTCAAATGCTTCGCAGCGAGTTACGACTATTTAACTCACATTACATCTGTTTATCGACGTGAAGAACACACACTTCAAACTTTGTCGCTATAGTTTTAAAAATTCGGAACTTTTACTAGAAACATTATTTTCATGCCCCTCAAAACAGCCACAAATGGCTTTACCAGACTGTCGCATCTGGAAAGTTAACAATCAGATTCGAAAAACACAACTATAGAAACAAGCGTTAGACATTTAACTACGCTGCCCATAAATACAATAATGTGGTCGCCGCTTGAAGTCCCATAGGAAGAAGGATATCAGTAAGGCACTGCACGCCATCTGAGGGACTTGCGCGGAGAGGCGATGATACATTACATGCGTGGGTAAGTGGCAACCTTACCGCCCCTGCCTCACACACACAAACTAAGCCTATCTAGGGAGGCCCCTTAACATCGACCATTTACTCCATACAATTAAATTTGCAATGTTTGTTAATGTTTTTCAGCTGCAGCTTCCTAAATGAAGTTGAAATATCTGCACCAGTCGCTATAATGTCCATGAAACACCACATGTACTGTCATAAACCACGCGGACTTTAAAAGCGATCTTCTGCTAGCGAATCAGGCTGAGCTCTTTATAGACTTGCACAAGGAAAGACTTGGAAATTAATTTAATTAATTTCTTTCTTCTCTATGCGTCATTCTTTATTACTTTCTCGGACGATGGAAAAATACTCATTTAAAACGTCGTAATTAGTCACTAGACTGACTCGAGAAGGCAGGAACATTCTCTGTTTACTCGACTGTAAGAAAATTTCGTTTGTCGCGTCTGATATTTGGCGCTGAGCGAAGAATAACTCAACCTGATTGAACACAAGATATATTGGAAATCAATGTAATGTGACTCACGGCGAAAAAGTTGAGAGTATACGTTATTTTTGAACAAAGATGAAGTGTTTCTTAGCCCTTTTCCTAAAAACATAAAAATATTTACTTTGTTTTATGAAAACTAGTTATAGCTAAGGTAAGTTACTTTATGAGTTTATTCCGAATTAATGTACCCTGGTACTTTACAGCCCTGTAGCGTTTGAAAATTACGTTTGTTAATATATCTGCAGTAAGTAAATATTCCAACGAGTAGCAATTTAAAGAATTAACCAGAAACTGCAAAAATTAACGCGTATGTACATGTCGGGAGCGGCGTACTTATAAATCATTTGCAAAAACTAAATGTAATGGACATATTAGTTGCGGCCTTGAAACGACGTAAGTAGACATAATTTGTCGATTCTAGGGCAAGGGCCCTTTTTTAAGAATTTTTGGGTCTTTTTTTATTATTGAGTGAGACTTGCCGAACGAGGGTTGGCAGCATTGCAGCACGGCTAACAGTGATGGCTACGCTAGCGTTGTGGTCAGAGTGAGCAGTGCTGATGTGTTGTTCTGTAAATATTAGTAAACGCATATAAACAATAACTTTAACAATTTCAGTATTGTTAAATTAATTTTTTTTTTCCAGAGAGCAATTCAACATGTTTGTGTTTTACAAGCTGTAAATACGTGTACCGCCTAAACTTCAGGATGCGATTGCTTGTTAATAAGAAAGTAGAAACTATATTAACAATTTGTAACCAAAGTGAATGTTAAGAGCGGTATGCGGCCTTGAAAATCGAGTTTAAAACTTAGAATTATACAAGATACGAAAACTACATGGAGATAAATTTAATGCGTACTGTTAATTTATGCTGGGATCTGCAACGTGATAAGAAATCGGCCTTCATGTGCATACGCCATGCTCTCAGAAAAATGCATCCTGTTATTTAGTTCTTTATAGTACATGTAAACAAATTCAACCAACTAAACAAAAGATTTTAAGTGCTGCCCGGTAATTTGAGCAATTGATCTGGTTTCGTAAAAAATTACTAAGTCTTTCAAAATGGAAAATTCACGAATTGAACAAACGCCCCTTTTATACACGCTGAAATAAATACGTTGCATTTGAGAAAAATGTTATTGCTAGATTCTGGGAACAAGTGCTATTACAATACAATCCAGCAGCGATCATTGTGTAATTGTTAGGGAACCCTGATGTTCGTGAACAGATTTCTGCACACTTTGTTTTAATGCCTTAGTTATGAGCACATGTGCAGCCTGGCTTCATGGTTATTGGCTGCGAGTCTTTGTGTTATTTGACTGTGCCAATCAGAACAAGGTTATTGCGACAGCACACGTCTGTGATTGGCGGGCAGCACCCCAAGATTTGGCAAGTGAAACATTCCTAATACTTAATACTGTACCATGAAGCAGAGTGAACATAGTGACGCATAGATATTTTCGCGAAAATCAAAGGTCCCTATTAATTGTCTAGCTGTTATGTTACCTAATTGCATACGCGTGTTTATATTATACACCAAATTAAAACCAAACAATGGTTACCAAGCCATCATACCCACACCTCGAGTTGGTCAAAATGCATGATGACCTGCAGCGCAAACAAATTATTTTGTATCAAGTGGCTGGAACTTGCATTGTATTCCAGGTCTTGTACGTTACACTTTTCAAAATATCCGGTTATTTTAATATTACTCGCACAGTCTAACACTTTGTATACATTCAAAAGGACACTTTCTACTGCAACTTCGCTTTTAAAAGAATATTTGTTTGTTCTGAAAGCCACACTGCTTAGTAAATAAACCCCACACGTGTGTATGATAATTGCAATGGCAGGCCACCAGAATTGTTATTTCACTAGACGATATTAACACACGTTGGTTTTCACACTATAGAGCCTTAAAACAATATAAAAAATTGCAGTATAATCTAAATTTAATAACAGCATTTCGTTCCCGGTAATCTAAAAAATCTACTAAATCGAGACATTTTTTCATCAGATAATAACGATACGAAATTTATTGCATTCACGGATTTTGCTCTTCGAAAAAATACAAATTTCTTTTGCAACGGACAATTTGATTTATTCACAAATTTTCCTGGTCACTCCTAATTTTTCTGAGTTGTACTTGGCTAGATTTTGCATTGTTATTTTTAAGAACTGCGTCACAGGATCTATTTTCCTGAGAACACGACACATGTACAAGCCAACTATTTTATATAAGTAGTACTTCTTCTCTACTTGCCAGGTATTATATTATGGTCCGAGTGACGGTTATGAACGTATTTCATATACACGGTGCGTTATTTAAACAACTTTTCTTTTCTTGTCTTATGTAAGGTATATTGCTGAAAGCAACAAAACGATACTGTCACAAAGGCAAAACGATACCGTCACAAAAGCAAAACGATACTATCACAAAGGCAAAATAACTGTATCTAATTTAAGAGAAGCAAGTCCAAAATCAATCAAGGGCAGGTGTTTGGAGATTATTTTCTTTATACGTTTAGGATCTCAGTAAGAACTAACACTGTATACAAAACCGCAAAATAACTCGGTGCAGTATTGTTCGAAAACCCATTTTTAAACTCGACTCACAATGATTAAAATCTCGCTTAGCAATAACTTTGGCTAGAATGTGTCCCACATTATTTCTAGTTACGATTTCGTGAGAAATCTCCTCCCAAAATATGGGCACTAAAATAACCTCACATTCTGTAGAGCGGCCTCGTGGACATTAACGGTATTGTGTTTGTTACGCACATACTTTTGCTCGCGGCTTCATTCGAGTGGTTCTAAATAAATAAATGGCATATTTTATCAGTAGAACATCAATCATGTGTTCACAAACACCAGTAAATAACACAGATTACGTAAACAAGAAGTTACCAATAAAACCCCAAAGCCTACTTTCCTCAAAGGGGAGAAAATTAACCCTGATGGTTAAAATGGCTTACGTACATTTAGGAATATTGAATAATAATAAAAATAATAAAATTAATTAAGATTGATAATTAACAAAATATACAAAAATAAGTCGGCTTACTATGCAATATACCCCTACCAAGTTTCATAAAAATCAGAAAAAAATTTGCTCAAATGTATTTCAATCGTGAAGAGAAATAGTGGCCGCAGATTTCAAAGTATTATAAAAGGATGAAAGAAATAATCAAAAGTCCTGTCAACTTAATATCTAGAATATGCATACCGAGATTAATGAAGTTCGGAAAAATATCTCCCCAAATATGTAATACTAGCTGTCCCGTTGCGGCTTCGCCCGCGCGTACTATAGAAAAGAATAACTTACTGTAAAGTACGTAATAGTTGATAGTGTTAATATACTCTGCATATCTTTATCAATTACAAAATTATATCTCTACTGGGAAATTCTCTAATCTTCTACTCAGAACTGGCGATGGGTCATATTCTGAATCTGGTGGACAGATTCTCATACCTGCAAGCCTAGGAAGAGTAGTAACGAAAATTGCTCAAATCTTAGAAAATGTATATCCTGATATATCCTACATTACTGTGAAGCCCATTGACTGGTTGTGCGAACGTGCAATTCTGACACCAAAGAACAACAGGGCAGATGGAATTAATGAAATATCGCTGAAAAAGTAAAACATCAATCAACACACCAAACTAGAAGTACGTAATGAAACAGAAAACATCCCTAAATTATGTTCGAAAACAAGAAATATGACGCTAGTAGTTAAATAATACAACAAATACAAAAATGTTTATCCAGTCCACTTCGCTTAGCCTACTTTAATTGCAGAACCTCTTTCTTTTTAATTCGTATTTATTTCTCTGTGATTATCAATCACTGTATTTTGTAGAGCAAAAAAATATCGATAGCAACTTTTGAGTTATTTCTCCGTGAACAATATTCACTTTTCTGGAGTTCTGTAACATTTGACTACTTTTCACACCCGTAACTGTCAAATTTCGAAAAGTTCTTAGTTTTGTTTTTAGATTTTTATGCAGGCTTCATTTCAGAGCAAAACCCACCTCGATATCTCAAATGGTTTGGGAGATGCGGATGATTAATTGAAAACAAGTTTAATTTTTTTACCGGCTTTCCAGAATGAATTTTGAAAAATCCTAAAACCACCTCTTAAACATTTATAGGAGCACCATTATGACGCAAAGATCACCTCGATATCTTAAGTGGTTTAAGGTAAATATATGATTTATTGAAAACTCATGTAACGGTTTTTCACCCCCTTAATTTCCGAATTTCAAAAAATCTAAAAATCATGAAATATGCATTTTCTTAGGAAATATTTTGAAGTAAAAAAGTTAAAAATATATCATCAGGTTAGACAGTTATCGAGAAGTTTGCGAAAAAAAAGTTTTGCCCCCTTTTCACCCCCGTGAGGGTCCATCGGTTTGAGCTGTGCGATGATGAGTGCGTGAATGAATGGGACACTTTATTTTATACTGTTTATAAAGATTACGCAAAAAAATATTACATGGTAGCCATTATAAAAATTTGAACACGTGATAAACAAAATACAGGAAAGTCAACTCAACTTTGTAGGCTTTGTAGCATATGTGTACAAAGTTCGATTAAATTCCTAACATAAATTTGTACACATATGGCATATTATGAAAAAAATATTAAAATGTCTACCATTATGTAATACTATGCTAAAATATAAATATAGTCATTGTTTCAAAAATATGAACACAGGAACGTCTAGCCAGCTTTGTATGTAGTATATATGTACCCAGTTTGATGACATTCTAAACAAAAGTATTTCGTAAGATATGCGGTAAGTTACTATTCTAAAAATATAGAAATGTTCGCCATTTTAAATGTAAAAACAGGATGTACGAAATACACAAAAGATTTTTATGTAGCATATGTGTACCATATTTAATGAAATTCTGAATATGTAATAATATGCAAAATTTATAATAAAATTGCAGCCATTTTAAAGTATAAAAATAGGGTTAACGAAATACACAATGTCAAGTCAGCTTTGTATGCAGTATAGCATATGTATACCAAGTATGATTAAATTCTAAAATATGGTTCTTTAGGTATCCATCTTTTATCTAAAAAATTTAAAATGGCCGTCGTTTTAAAAATATAAAAAGGGGGTGAAGTAAATATGTTTTAAAGTCAATTAAGGTTTCTAAGTACAATATACGTACAAAGTTTGATGAAATTCGGTCCATTGGTTCAAAAGTTTTTAACGCACATACGCACACACACGACACACACACATGACAAACACACAGACACCCAGACAGGAAGGGGATCTCATAAGCATACATTTTCCTTCGGAAAATAGGCTAAAATACACGTATGTATTTAACAAAATGTAACTATGTAGCCTAATAATCGTATTACACATTTTATTTATTAATTTGTTGCTTCAGTAGTTTGTACTAGCAACTTAGTTCCAGGATTTTAAATGTAATGCAAAGTATTTCTGGAACAAAATTATTTAAAATGTGCTAAATGGTAAAAAAAATATGTTCTAGTGACAGTTTTGAAACATTAGGAAAATAAAATTATTTCACAAAATAATTTGCCTACCCCGTTTTGCCCTGTGCCCAGTTTTGCACAACCCTCTCTCTTCTCAATCAGAATAATATTTATTGGCAGAAACCTTATGGGCGTACGCACAAGAACTTACCAAACTTTGTTTTCACTAAATTTGTGAATACCTCTTTCTGCCTCATTACCCCCCTTTTTTCTTTTAACAAAGTGTTTTTATGTTATTTTTATTTTTGTCACTTTCCGGCCCATAAAATAACTCTCTGCAAAAATCATCTCTATGTGTTGCTCTTTTGCTCCGAGAAAGGACAAACCTATTAACATATTTCAACTTTATAATATTAGTACTAGCTGCCTGGCTGCGGCTTTGATTGCACGAACATTTTGAAGGAAATCTGTAACGATACTGCGACCTTGGCGAAAACACATTTTACGACATTTCACCCCCAAAGCATAACGATATCTCACCAGGTTTATGAGATATTAAGGATATCGTAAAGTTATATTTTACCCCTTTTAACCACCTAGTGGGTGCCTACGCAGGAAGGGGAGGTCACCCGTATATTTTCACATTTGCGAATATAAAATTAATTCTTCTGCCAGCTGCCACTAATATGTGCGTATTTTAATCCACAGCAGTTCACCTTCGCCTTGCCTTAAAAAGGGATTCGAACACAAAGTTTCCTACCAGTATTCCAGTCAACTACGCCAAGACAGGTTGTCAGAAATAATAAGATATTTAATGTGTATAAACAGGCCCGTTTACAAAGATGTAATTGTGTCGAAAGGACGGCAAAAATGTAACAATACTTAAATTATTTCTCCGTGTTCCTGCTTATTAGAATTTCAGAAGCTTTTTTCATCTGACCACCTCCTAACTGATTGAATTTTTAAAAATGGTGAAATATCTTTATAGGTATTTACGAAATTTTCATTCCTATTTTAAAATAATCTCGACATCTCGACAGGTTCGAGAAATACAGATAATTAAATGAAACGTTATATTTTTTAAATGCCATCTGGAACAAAAATCACCTCGATACCTTAAAGGGTTTAAGTGCCATCGAGGATTTATTAGAAACAATTTTCACCCTTTTACAGCCCCTTAATTATTGAATTTCGTAAATTTCCTTGTTAGCGGGTGCTTACGGCGAAGGGGAAGGGACCCTCAAAATGTCATGTTGTAAGGTCCAGTTGTTTGGACTGTTCATTGATGAGTGTGAGAGTGCGTGAAGCACTTCATCTTATATATAAAGAAGATACAAGCGGTTCTAAAGCGTAGTACAGAAACTCCACCAAATTGTTGCCCTTGATAATTCAGTGCTCTAAGTTGCTACAAGCACCACAGTAAGAACGTTCAACACGGCCAACCGGGTTTAATTGTGGGCAGAGACGAACCCGATATTTTTACAGCAAAAGAACACGGTTTCTTAGGGGCACTCAACTAAGAAGCCTGTCATTTGGTGTGTGGTGCATTCTGTACGCTTACTCTCCACGTGAAATTAATTTGCTTGTGAATCATTTCAATAGAAAAAACTATATTTTCTTGACAATACTGTTTACATTACTTTAAAAATGTCATGCCGTTGTGCGTATTTTCTATGTCGCAACATAATCTGAGCTGTGGCAAGAACAGTGTTTTTATAGTGCACGTGTATCGTTCACCTGAATGATCGAATTGGGGAAAATCTGCAAATTGTTAATGAATATAGTCGTTTAAGCCAACAATAATGCCTCTTCGAGTTATTATATTATTAAAATATGTCGTGAGCCAAGTCCAAGAACTAGATAACTTAATTTTTCCAACTTTAAGTTATGTGCAGATGTGTACACTACTCTTATAATTGTTCCTATTGACGTGTACGTATTTATAAATGTTTTGATTATGATAATTGTAGCAACACAAATTCGCATTTTAACAAATAAATTTGTATATGACAAAAACAATTAGTTATACAAGTCGATATCTCAGGCTTCTTAGTTATCTAGTTGTAGCACCAAACCCACGTAATATAATATTAAAGTGTATGTAATTTAAACATTATTTCTGGCAAATATTTTCTGACAGAACAGAAAGATAGTTTACACTAGAAGAATGTCCAGCTATGACAATTAACATAGTTATGTTTAGTAAATTTATTACTTACCTAAATTACATTGTGATAACTTGTCAACCCTTACGTCCTACTTAAACGGCGGTGTTCTGGCCAGGATAAATGTAGGCTTATCCATTGTTTACTATACACATTATTACTTTATTGGCATAAACTCGAGCCAAAATTTCATCGCGGTAATTAGATTTCCCTACCAATTTGGTTTTTAAATAAGAAAAATAGTGACGTAGAGTTATGGGTCGTGTAGAGTGACGTATTAAAAATATCCACCTGGGTACCATAAGTTTCGATTAAAAATAATTTATACCTATACAGGGTGAGTCGGGAGGATAGGTACATACTTTGAGGGGTGATAGTACCGGTGATTCTGAACAAAATGTTTCTAATAAACATATACCCTTTTCTTAACCGATCCAGAGAAACCGAATGAAAACAACAAGGAACGGGATAAGTGCAGGTGACAGTAAATCACGATACTGTTATCTTATGTTGTGTGTATTTCTGTACATTTTGTACATATTTTTGTACACAATGTCTAAGTATCCCCGGTTTACGGATTGGAAGTAAAATATGAAGCTAAACTCAATTATTTTATTATTCAGTGAATCAAGCCCTACTTCCATTTCGAACCTGACAGCTCCATGTTGTTCAAGTAGTATGTGTGAGTGTGTATGGGACTGGTCACAGGTACAGTCAGTGCGGTACTGGTAACAGTTACATGCAGTATGGTACTTGTCACAGGTACAATGTATACATGGACGAGAACGGAGACGCGGAGGGCAACTACACACTTCTTGCACGCAAGCCACATTACTTCCTGACAGAGGAGTACGGCCTCTACCCAGTGGGTATCTTCACCAGGCCAGACGACACAACCTTACTGCCGGTACGTATATCATCCTGGACCTCTACATAGTCATCGCCTCACACTCTACTACAAGATACATCTCCCATGTCTTCTCAAGTTACAGTAACTACTGATAAGTTGGCACCGCTAACTTAGGCAGCGTACCTAATATTTAAATAACTTTCCTCAAATATTCTGCAACACGGTACATACAGGATGTTTCACAAACCTGGATGGTAGGTTCATTACACCAAAACAAAAGAAAATCATATAAACATAGATCCGGAAATCCTTAGTTTTTAAGTTATTAATGAAAGTTTAGTTCGATGTGTTGCAAGATAACCGGTAGTAAAACTAATTTTTTTTCGACAGTTGAATGATGTCATGGATACAAGAACGCTGCAGCTCTCACGTGTATCCTCCATGGCAGATATGGGAGTATTTAACAGGTGCGACAGGACATCATCTGACGTGTGCATGTGTGTGGGGAAGCAAGAAGACGCCATTCCGAACCTTTACTTTGAGTTTCTGACTTTCTGACAGTTTCACCGACACCTATACCATGAAATCACAATAATTGTTTCAGATGACATCCTCTTGCTTCCACACACATATATCGAATCATTCACTATCGTACCCTGCCAAACGAACTGCACCACGTGAATCAGTGTTCTAAACTGAGAAGAAAATAATATATATATAGCTTCCATGGAGGAAAGGAAAATATTCCTCGAGGTGATAGTATTGGCCATTGTGATCAAAAAACTTTAACATGGGATTAATGTGGGACGGTTGTCGAGATAGCCCCATTTGAATGCAAACATTGATAAGCTCTAAATTTATTTCCAGTTGTGTTACTCGTTTTAGTTACATGAAATGTATGAATCAATAACACAATAATATTTTTTCCATAGCTGTAATAACAAGATTACAGTACAAAACAATGTGGTTTCATGCCATGTCAAACACAATGATCTAGTTCACAGTCCACATAAGTTGGTTAGCTGTGTGCGTACTAAAACGTTTCCCTTGCAGTGCATCGCCTCCTTGATTGTGACATGACCTGTCACTGCAAGGAGGAACATAATTGCATATATAACCTTAACAGTAATTTAAGAGCGTATCAATGTTAACACTCATATGGAACCATCTCAACAACCGACCTGTATTAAACCTATGTTCATGTGAACTTTTTTGATCACAAACCAGTACTATCACATGTTAGAATATTTCCCTTTCTTCCCCGGACACCTAGTAAATTAAAATTTAAAAAAAAATAATTGATGAAAATGTCGGGTATGGAGAGCATCACATGAATTTGTGACGAGAATTAAGTAGACATTTAAGGCTCTTAGTGCGCAAGACACACGACATCAAGAACTTACACCATACAGCATCTATTTCCAAAAAGTTAGATCATCATCGGGGTTGTTAGAAGTTCGCACCGACCATAACAGTTTCTGTTTTTGATAAATATCCTTTGAACTAAGTTTGATTTACGTTGTACTGGTTCCGTATCAGCGGTATGATTATGTTCCCTTTGGTGCAGGATTCGGTGTGACGTCACGACCTCGCTCGCCGTGTTGAATAACCTTTACCTATAACATTGACATTAAACCCGCCCTAGAGGGCACTTGAGAGTCGAAAATTCCCTCAAAATTTCCCAAAATGCTCAAAAATATCCTTTTTCCTCTAAAATTTTTGCTTCTTCCCTAAAAATGTCCCTTCTTAAAGCGAGTGGATTACAAATTTCATGTGTGTTACTGATAATCAATATTACTAAACCGATTTAAAAAGGAATTTTAAAAATTTAAATTTTAAAATATATTTTAGTAACTATTAAATAGTCAATACTAATATCTGCTCATGTTCACTCACAGGAATCATAGCTGAAACCGATCAATTTACGATAAAATCAAAAAAATTTCAATTAATCGGTTTAAAAAAATATATTTTTAATTGGTTATAATAAACCAGGGATATCTTCCTGCAGGTCAGATCACTCCACACACAAAACTGTGTTATGTTAAAAATTGTAAATTAATTTAATTTTATATATAAATTATATTACTCTCAAATTATATCCTATACTGTAGCATCGAGTACACATGCAATCCCGATCAACTGTAGATCAAATCAATCAATTATTTATGATAGATGTAAGACCCTTTGATTACTTACAATCATGGCAGACACCATCCGAACAGCACCACACACTCCTAAGAAATGACATATCACATACACGTCCACACGACATACACTGACCCAATGCCCCCAACCACATCCCCACCCTAACCACCGCCCATCAGCCGACACCTCCGACCACTCCCCCTTCACCACCCTCTCCGACCAAACCACATCCTATCCCACCCATCACACCACCCACCCCCTCCACCCACCATCATCACCAACCCCCTCCTCCACCACACCCCCACCTCTCAATCACCAATAACTTTCAACCACCCTTCCCACTCACCCCGCATCATCACCACCAACCCCCTCAACCACCCATTTCCCCTCCTCAAACCCACTCCATCCAACTCAAGCATCACTATCTTACATTCCTGTCACAGCCTGCCCGAACTGTATATTACACTCAACCGCCCAACATTGTACATATACACAAACAACTTTCCCTCTACTCAGCTAAGCAATATCATATGCCAAGTCCAACTTCCATGCATGTTCGCAAACTGTTCACCAAAGTCCACATCCTGTTCGTTAATGTTCGTAAGCTGTTCGCCATATTCGCAAGCTGTTTGCCAATGTTTGTAAGCTGTTCGTCAACTTAGAAACTGTTCGCTAATGTTTGCAAGCTGTTCGCCAACGTTCGCTGCCACTTCAGCTACGATGACCAATACTTCGGTTGTGTTCACCAATGTTTTTAAAATTAGTTTTTTAATTGATTTTGTAGTATTGTTTATCAGTGACAGACGGAAAATATGTAATCTACCCAATTTTAGAAGACACTGAGGGCATGCTGATTTTGAGACATCCTCAAACGGAATTTTGATAAGTCGAGGAAAAAAAGGAAAGTTTTAGGGAAAATGGGAAATTTTTCTGATAAAAGGGGAATTTTGCGTGAATTTTGTGAAAATTGGGGTGATTTTTGGCCCTCAAGTGACCTACAGGGCGGGTTTAAGATCAAAGTTAAAGGTCAAGGTCATCCAACATGGCAGGCGAGGCCGTGATGCCACAACATGGTCGGTGGGGCCTCAGGCGGAGGAGCCTTCTCACACCGAATCCAGCACCAAAGGGAACATAATCATACTTCTCGTATCTATTAACTACGTTTTACATTCTGTATAAAAATATTTTACTTGCATTACGTATGCACACATGCAAACACATCGTCTATTGAAATAGTTAATGTTTGAGGAAATATACGACTTTTAAGAACTTACAGTATAGGCGTCTTTATTTATTTATTTATTTATTTTTAGGAGAATTGTTTCACATATAGTATTGGTGCCAAAATTTTGTGTGCATTCCTTTCCCTTCATGAGACGCAGTATTAATGTGTACAATGCATATATCTAAATACGTGTTGTCTTCTATTATATCCGTATGTATTATAATGAAGCACAACTAATTTTTGCTACAGCTATTTTAGTCACGGAAAATCCTTCTAATTATTTTCCGATCCGTATATGAGTGATTTATTGTTATTACGTTATTGCATGATTGTTGGAGAACAACTTTAAATTACTCCATATTAAAAATAGAAGCTATAATCGACTACAATTGTGTATTTTTTAAGAACACGAGTAATCTTACACATGCAAAGATTATTCCCTCACTTCACGTGGCAGTCTTCACACATGTAAGTGTTATTTGTTTGTCATGTATTGCAGTCTAACTCTGCAGCATAAAATATTCAACATTCAAGCAAAATCTGTGTAACTAACGTAACGATTTTCAAGTAAAATTACCGGTTGTACACAGAGTGTAGGAATAGTGCTTTTTGAGTTCGTAGTTAACGAAAAGAGAGAAAGCTAGCTTATAAAGTCAGCATGGATGACGTATGATGGACTACTGTCAGCAGAAATTATTTACAGAACTGACAATATAGTGCTATTTGGTACGGAAAAATATTCAAAATTATCTGTAAAAAATGTCGTAGTCTATAAAAACATAGTGTTTGCAGGCTATATAGTGAATTATTTCCGATAACTGTCTGTAAGGATAAAGTATCTTTGGTTATGATAGCAACGAGTGAGGTGGCGCATTCGGGAGGTCCCGGGTTCGATCCTCAGCTCCGGCCATCCTGATTGCGGTTTTCCGAAATCACTCCAGGCGAATGCTGGGATGGTCCTTTAACAAAGGCCATGGCTGACTTCTCTCCCAGTTGCTGTCATTGTAGCAAGTTGTGAGTCACTGTCTATGATGACCTCGCTGTTGACGAGATGTAAAACCCACTTATCTTACCTCATGATAGCAGGACTTAGTGTGTCTAACAACGCTATGTTTGACAGCGAGGTTGTTACAGATGGTGACAGAAACCTTCACAACAGGACAGAACCTGGGACAGGGATCGGCCATAGCATGATGAATAACTATCCCACCGTTTCGCCAGAAGCGATTTCTGGAAACCATAAAAAACCTTAAATGAGGAACGTAGGACCCGGGAGTCGAACACTGGCCTTCTCGAATGCGGTGAGACTTGTTATTGTCGCTGGTCAATGCTGAGCTGGACACAAGGGCAGTAGTTGTCTTGTTGTAGGCGCTGAGGCTGACGGATGACATCGACTGGCCCGAGGGTCAGCCCCCTGTATCTGAGCCCCGCTGCGGCTTCCGAGGTCAAAAATGCATCAGTAAGTACACCTGCTCTCGTAACTACAGTCTGTCCCACACACAAGTCCTCCTTAAAGCCGTTCAACCGGAGAAAAGTCCTATTTTTATATTTGTATGAAATAGTCATAGTTTTCTATATGTCACTTCGGATTATATTTTCCTCTTACAAAAATAGCTTAGCCAGTTTTCCCATAATTACATTTCAAAGTCAATTATTTTTTCGTTCGCATAAACCCCAAAACCAATGAACGCTATGAAATGAAAATTTTGCATTTAAACTAGGCCCTACATATCATGGGCCACTACTTAACATACATGGGTCGTTCGGTATAAAGTAGACAGTAAAAAATTTAAATGTTGAAAAATATCACTAGTCATTACTACGTGTAACTTAACTTTTAACAACAGATACATCACTGCTTGTAAGGTTGGCGATACATCACTGCTTGTAAGGTTGGCGATACATTACTGCTTGTAAGGTTGGCGATACAT
>PNEQ01023528.1:0-43140 GCA_003012365.1 Medauroidea extradentata
AGGTAGCCGCCTGCCGCCTCACAGTAGACTTTGACGTCACCAAGATGTCTTCACCAGTCTCTCTCCACAGGCGTAGCACCTTCCTCTAGCACTTCCAATAGCGAACTCCCCCCAAATGTGCCTATTCTGTGCTTTTATACTAGCCCAGACAGTCGGTTATTCCCCGCATTACAGGGGTCTAAAAATAGATATTTCATCATGTTTCGTATATGCTTTTAGTCACGTAGGCCACCCTCGAAGGGTTAAGACGCAGTTGGGACAGGTATCTATGACGTAGTTTAGGCGGTTTTCCCACTATGAGCCACCTGGGCTTTGAGTCATCGGCCAGCCCTCAAGGTGTTACGAAACAGCCGCCGACCACTGGCCTCCAGGAACATGGCACGCAACAATATGTTCGTTTGGCCTGGTATTAGATAAATCATAACTGCTGGCATCTAGCGAGGTGTTTTATAGTTGCGGAGATGTAACACTAGCTGCGCCGGTAGGTACTGCCACCAAGAGGTGAAAGAAGTAACCGTTTCCGTGATCAACAGTCATGAGCACAGCCCGACCTGTGAACGTCTTCAATGTTAAAACTCCCATAAGACGCGACGTCATTTTGTTGTGCGCATGCGCAGAAAGGCCGAAAGAAGAGCACAGCTCTGTTGTGCAAAGTACAGTGTTGCAACATCGCAGCGTTAAAGGATAAAAACTCCATGCATTTGTTATCGGTTATACGAACATTTCAAACTGTACTGGCGCTACAAAACACACAAGAATGTTTCAAATATTTTACAAAAATGCTTCAAAGGAAACAGGGTGTGCACGTGCACTTGTGCACTTATATAATTTTAACCTATATTTTACCTGAATTAGGGACTTTTTTTTCGAGTTTGTTTTCCATAATGTAGGAAGTGTAACACTGAAATGTTTCCGTAGTGCCAGAACTTTAATATAATTTTACACTTGTGACTAGTAATTTTTTTTAACACGTCTGACATGATTTTACTTGTAACATTTAGAAGCTATTTTCTTTTCTACTATTTATGTACCACTAAGAGATGTTCGACCCTGCATCTTTTAATTACTTTTGTGTACATCAAGCTTTTCTAGCAAAAGCCTTCACTTGTAGCAGATCTCATTTTAAGCTCTTTTTTTTTACCTGAATCTGGGCTTTATTTCAAGTTTGTTTTCCGTAATTCAGGAAGAATAATACTGTTTAAGCTAGTCACCATTCCTCCACGATGTTTAAGTCGTCATCCTAATGACATGACAAAGCTTCTTTATTTTTTCCTAGTGTCAGAATATTTTTTAACGTTTTTCTCTTGTACTACATGTATGCATTTTTTCAATCAATTGCCTTTATTTTATGTATCTTGTAATACTTGCCATACTCTCACATTTCACATGTCTCTGAAACACTTTTCTTAGCACTTTTCTTTCCACCTTTGCTACAATATGAAATGAATCATTTGGAAAATTATGACAGTGGTTTGGGAACATGTCCTCCTTGCGACGGAGGCGCTCGTAAGTATAATTTCAGACCTTGTAATTTTTTCGCTTTATGCTAGATGTAGGTAAATCTTAACAACTTATAGAAAATGTCTTATTGTTTTTCTAGAAGATTACAAGGTATTTGGGGTTTACGTCTTTCTACTACCTAGTACCAATCTTATGTTGGGATTGGAAAACATCACCACTGTTTTGCTTGTATTCGACTCTGAAGTATTATGTAGCAGACAACATGCATTATCGTACTACAGCCATGTTGACACATAATCAAATATCTAAATATTTGATCAAACTACTGCCGGGGCCTCAACACAAAATTATCTTATGTGTTGACATAAGTTTATTTTTCACACATTGCACTTTAGGGACTTTCGCGTGTTTGTAGCCTCTTGACATAAACAGTCATAGCTGACCGAAACAAATCCAGTCTAAATTCCGACTAATCAAACCTTATATGTTATATCACATACATGCTAATCTATAAAAGTTCTCGTAATGTGAACACCTAACCTGTCCTCGCACAACCTGTCCTTACCTGCAATATTGAAGAATAATCATACTTCGCATAGCAAATCAGCTAACATTGAAGTAAATATTGAAGTACAGAACAATAAATCTCACTAAATATAAACAAGCACAACCTAAGTTTTCCAACCTAGCCTAAACTTAAATTTCCACTTTTTCTTCTTAAAGTAAACTAATCTCTAAGATAATCGAGCATTACTTCAGCAAATAATGATACGCATACTATTTTCAACTTTTATCTTTCTTATAATACTGCGATTTATTATAGAAGTACTTCCCCATTTAAATGTGTGCATATGAATTGCAGTACTACAAGAGAGAGAAAATGTTAATTTAAGAGCGAAGAAAAAGTCTAGCAATAAAAAATAATGTAAAAAACAGTTAAAATACAAAAATTTACAAACCCGTTAAGTAAATTTATAATGAAAAAAAATGCAATTCCATGTGCCTCATTGTTCGAGTGACACGCTTCGTACATATAGGTATAGTGGGAGAGATTCGGGGAATATTCACACCAAAGGTGACAAGATAAAATTCCTTACACACAGTAGCCTACCTGGAAAATCGAACGTAATGAGATAGCAGTCCTAGCGGCGAGGCTTGGAAGTAGAGATAACCTTAACTATTAGTTAAGAGGCCATACTCTCTAGTTTCTACTATGTTTTAGCTATATTAATGTTTTACGCCTAAACGATAGTTGGTATCAAAAGTATGTCTGGAAGTTTTGTTTTGTTTAAAATCGTCTTCTCTCTGTTGGCTGATTTTTTCAAGGCAGTAAATGATATGGTTTTAGCTAATTATGTAATTAATGAAATTATGGTTAGTTGACTCTTTAGTCGAAACCGTACAATTTATTGCTTTGGAAAAAAAAATGCTGTAACGGCAAATACCATTTTAAACAAAACTGCCAGACAGATTTTTGATATCTGCTCTCCTTTAATCTTAAAAAAAAAATTATCGCAAAAACAGTATAAACTAAATAGTATTGTCGTAACACAACACCAACGCCATCCAGCAAACTATTTCGGAAGTAATTTGACGATGGATAGTGCTATGAGCTCTCCTGATTGAAAGACTCACTACCAAAGTCTGACTAATCAGCGCCGCCGAGAATGCGATAAGTAACAACGTTAATAATCAATATAAAAAAACAGTGGATGGGGCATATGAGGGTAGCTAGGAATCAAGACGTCGGACAGAAATGAAGATTTTGGGTATACCATATGTGAACATTTATGAAGCAAAATGCTGGGCATAGCCGCAAGCCCTCTCTAAGACTCTTGTCCTCGAATCGCCCATGCTGAGGGACGTAGCCAGAGGAGGGGGGGATTCAGGGAGTCCCAACCCCCCTCCTTTTTACCGTATGTAAGCTGCTTAAATAGCACTACTTTGCACCTTGGAAATACAACATTTCCCGAGAAGGAACCCCGGAGCCCCCGCTTTATTGCCAGGTTTAGGACCCACCAAAAACGCAAATCCTGGCTGCGGCTCTACCATGCTATGGTACTATTGTTGATGTCAACTTAACCTGAAATGTTGTGATAGATGCCCGCTGAGAAAAGTTTGTAAGGAAACACGTACCACATGCGGAAAAATAAGAAAGGGGACCCGTAGGTAGAGACTCCCAGTTTGGTATCTCTTCCCTGTCCATGGGCAAACATTACAGCTTAACTCGTAGGAAAAATCGTTCCGCGTGCGACGGACTTCTCCTACTGATTTGATGTTTGTAGGTAGACATCCAAGGTCATCATTGTTACCTGAATTAAGATATTCGTAAGAACTGAGGCAAGTCAATAAATATTAAAACATTTTTCTTTCATACATCGTGAGTAATAACTGCTGCCCTTTTGACATTATCAGTCGCTGCAAAAAGAGTTCTATAGGTGTTAAATGATTAAGAGGGAGATAAAGGACATTATTTCGAGATGATTTAAGTGGCAAAGCGAAAGCCAATACAGGTAAAAAGTTTATGCAGTGTAATGAGATTTTTGCATGCTCGTAAGGAAATATATATACTATTAGGAACGTCTGTGTTAAATTTTCGTTAATATTCTTATAAATCCGCAAATTTAAGAAATAAGATTGTCTACATTTTTGCCAATTTGACACATCGCAGAAAACTAAGTGATGGGTGTATGAAACAAATTGAAACTAGCAAAGTTGCCTACACCTTTGTTCGTTGTAAATAGTTAAAAGAAAGAATTTTTTTTACATTGCATTCGCTTGATGCTCTGTGATATTGCATTTGGCCTCCACGATTCCTTCCCTCTACAGCCTCCACAAAAACCTCCCAACCCTACCCTTCTAACGTGAACTGCAGACCTGTGAAACATCAGAGTTCTATATGTTCGTTGTCTCCGCGCAAATCGGTCAAACGTAACAATGCTAGGTACCTGTGCGAGGCAACTAGCATTTTAAAACTCCTGAAGCTTTTTTAACACCAAGTAAACATTCGAGCGACAGTTCACGTGCAGATAAATTTATTTTTCACTTGTTGGTAGATAAACAAGTAAGATTAGGAAGCACAGGTTGCATAACTGCCACTGTGCAATTTCGAAACACACTGCTGTTTCCACGAGACCCACTAGCGTGGCAGTATTTCGTTCACCAAAGCAGTTTATTTTTTGCAGGTTTGGACAAGGAAATCCTCTGTTTAAAACAAAATCTGCTTAAGGCGACCGCCTACCGCACGCTTCATATGCGTTGCTGCGTGTTCTAAACAGGTTTTTTCTACGAAAATATTCCACGTGTGCCCGTTGTGCTAACGTACGAAAAGAAAACAAACTTCAGACAAGGTCGGAACCTCATTGTTAAGATGCCACGCTAATTAAAAACACAGTTTCTAAGCCCTCCAACATTGCTAAAAAACGGTCTTTTCAGACTTCCGTACTTCAAAATGTACTAACCGAATGTACGCAAAACTTAGATTACGACTTGCACTGAACTTAGCTGCAGACTTTCCACCAATAAAATTGTGTGGTCATTGCTTAGCGTCCCATATTAAAAACCGTTCGGCAGGAACCTTGGACGTTAGTTCAGTGCTTTGCTTGTTGAGGCGTCGTGGCATTTGACGCGCGCTTCAAGGTCGACCCTACAGCTCCGTCGCTTTTGAGCCTCTCACGCGTGGGTAGGCGGCACCCTTAAGCTCGCAATGTATTACAGAATTACGGATGTTAACGTTTAAGCACCCATTATCATACAAATCCCTTAAAAGCATTTATTTTACCGCGAAACGTTTACAAATTTGTAGGCAATTCGCGATACAGAACAATATTTGTAAACCAACCTTTAAAAATATCGCTGCCCAATACTGCATATAATTCAGTATTAACAATAGTTGCCTCATTATTTAAACATGTGAATAGAGATAAAATGAAATCGACACGTGCGCATTTAATATATTTTACAAAGTATTTTAACAACATATTTAGGTAGGTACCTATAGATTGCATAGCATCACTTTACGTTGCGCAAACTTTAATTGACGTGCAGAATTGTCTTCAGCTCACTACTTGTATGCAATCACCACCACAGTCCGTAACTTCACAGTGTGATTACGTTAAAAAAAATTTAAACGTTTTTAGTAAAAAGTTTTTGGTACTTCATTTTTCATAATATTAATACAGAAAACAGTACTAAAAGTGATAGATTGTCATATTTTTTTTAGAATTGAACAAAATAATGTTAAGGATCATAAATGGACGTTTTTTTAAACAAATTTCACTAAACTCACACATACAAACACACAGAGGTCCTACGTTTAATGTAGGTACCTACATTATTAAATAGTTTTCCGAGAAAAATTAAAAATTTCATATAATACAGGTAACGATTAAAAACTTTTAACACCGAACCGAGATAAAATAAACTATGAAAATTATGGCAATTATGGCATAGAAATTGCAAGAATGTTGGCCGTCATTCCAGAGGAATGCTGAGGTCACACTGCCCATTTCTTGTATCTCAAAACTATTCAACTATAGCTAAGTATTTATAAACTCTAATAAATTGTGTTTTAAGAGGCTCGTTACTAAGTTTAAATGTTTAGCCAAAGAATTATCATTTAGTCTTTGTCAGCTGTATTATTTATATGATAATGTGAGTGGGCTTTACATATCGTCTACAGCGAGGTGATTAGAGACGGTGACACATAACCTGCTACAATGACAGGAACTGGGAGAAGAGTCGACCATGGCCTTTGTTAAGGAAACATCCCAACATTTGTCTGGAGCTATTTCGAGAAACCATGGAAAACCGAAATCAGGATGACCGTATTTCAGTGGTAATACGTATTATAAAGAGAAAAAGAAGGGGAGAAATGAAATGCAGCAATGTTGGTACATATAATTTGCGTTTAAAAACTTTTAAAGCATGGATAATTGAATCTTCTAAAGACAATTCGTGTGTTTCCTTTTTTTGCTCATGGATAGCTCAATGACTTTGCCGCAAAATACCGCTTAATAATAATGGAACTTGATTGGTGAGAGCACGCTGTAGCTTTGTATAAAATGTCAGCAAATTAAACCCCAAAAAGTTAAAAAAATCCTGCCAATACGTTTAGAACAACGTGATCAATAGTGAATCGTAACCAAAACGTAGCAAATGGCCACAACCTACTAAAAAACAAAGTTGTACCATAAGATAAGCGATTACTTTAGTCACAGTTCAAGCTATTACACGAAAGCTATAATAATTATTTATGCATAAGTATACAATATGTGCATAAACTTTCAAGACGTTACCGGAATATGACAATGAATCTTTATTTGTGTATATCGCGCTAAAGACCTCGATGTTGAATGAATGAATAAATGAATGAATGAATGAATAAATGAATTAATTAATGAGAAATTTTGGTCAGCGCTTAACATCGTGGTCTTTAGCGCTGGTGAGGGGTGACATCAGGTGAAGTATGGAGCAGAGCCGGAATGGTAGGGCGGGGGAAACGGGAGTTCCCCGTGAAAACCCACCGGCACGATTCCCACATGCAAAAATCCGGGAACCGACCCAGCCGGGAATCGAACCCGAATCGCCATGGTGGGAGGCGAATGGTCTGAATATTCGGCCACCGCGGCCCCATCTCAATGTTAAGCGATGACCAAATTATTTTACTCACTCTATACATCTCGGGCTATTTTTCAGAATAGACGACCCACAACAACAATATACTTTTCTGATATCAAATTTGGGGTGAAAAATTTAAAAATATTCAATTGTTTTTACAATCTGTCAGGAGTACACTCATGATGAAAGCGATTTAGACCATTTCATAAGCGTTTACGGAAACGCAGTAGGTATAATCTACTCGGTATTATATGTCACGTGATTATATCTATTCAGGCCTTGGATGTTTAAATGATTTTTTTCGAGCGTACTTAAACTCGAAGAGTTAGTATGTTGGCGGCCTATTTAAAAATCCGACAAAATCTGTAGAAGCAGTATATTTCAGTCGCCAATCTGGTATATACGTGTTATTAGACAAGTTCGGACAGTGCACGTTTTGAATATCATTTTGTACTAGCATATAGGGCAGTACAATTCCGTACTAGTAATGTATAGTCCACAGCACAAAACTGCTAGAAATAACCTCTAAAAATTTCCACAGTAATAAGGGATTGGAAAGTAAATGTTTTCTGACACACAATTTCTGTTCTTATTATTTTTTGCTTAAATAGAGTGTTTATTAGATATAAATTAATTTAAATTTTTTAAAATGTCCGTGTTCTGATGGCCTAGTAATTAAAATTATATATTTTATTACGTGCCTGAATTACGTTAATTGTATAAATCCTCCGGACTTCTCGTCCAGCCAAAATAGTTTATTTCGAATTCGTCTTCTTTAGTCAACATGCACTCAAACGCCTTACAACACATTTTATTTTGTGTACACACGCGGGAGCCTGTGTTTGTTTACTTTTTACGCGCGCTTTCCTGTTTTTTTGTCTGCTAGCGGATTTCTACTCTGCCTTGAGCAGGGTAGACCTGAGTAGATCAGGCCAAGAGATCGATTTGAATAGTTATAGATCCCGGACAGCGCTAGACTATACTCGCACAATGTTTCCAATCAGTTTTAGAGTAATGTCTAATCTATAGAATAGATAGAGTATGGTTTTCGCTAGCGCTTTACGAAACATTATCTGGTTACTGAACTTTTTGTTAACCACTCACTTATAAGCATAAACTAGTGTCAAATAGAACACAATACCATACAGTTTCTGGGCACCGCAGCCCTGCATGTCAATAACACACAAACCGTCACTAAAAATACAGGACGTTCTCGTCATTTTACATTAAACATGTGTCTGTAGTACGCTATCTTCGAAAATGGCAGAGATACAGCTACAAACAATACTAAAACTAAAGCTAGGAAAATAAACTGCCCAAATAAAAAACTTTCGTTTCAAGGCTGGCATCACACACCCCAAAACAGCAGATGCTTGAAGCCGACTGAATGTTATTTAAGACAAGCGTCATTGTAAATAAAACTAGTTAATTTCTATGATTTAATCACATTTTTCTCAAAGAATACTTTCTAAAATAAAAATTTACATGCGAAAAATGTGTGTTCAATTACGAATTATTAAAAAGTAGTTTTGCCGCAAATTAAGATTTTGTTTAAATAAAACTAGCTATGGCAGCAAAAGTGTTTAACTTAAAATTGTTAAACAGTATAGTAGTATTTATGAAAAAAATAGCTGTATTTAAACACAAGATTTATGCTGACTAATTTAGTACCTTTGTTACGTAGAAAAAAGTTCTTAAGGAGGAGCGTTAGCCAATCATTTAAGTTTTTGAGCCATAACATTTGTTTAAATTGGATAATCAAAAATTTCTCTTGGACAAAGCATAGGATATAGCCTTGGTAAACTGCTCGACATAAATTACTATCGGAATCTTCCATTAATTTGTCATGCAAAATCATTGTAAGAAAATTCTTGAAAGTTAATTTATAATTCCCTTGCAATGATTTTATACGACAAATTAATGAAAGGTTCCACTATTACTCATGTCAGGCAGTTTACCAAGAATATATCCTATGATTTTGTCTAAGAGAAAATGTTGATAATAAAATTTTAACTAATGTTATGGCTCAAAAACTTAAAATACAATAACATTGTCTACCACTCCTTAAAGAAAACTTTTTAAAGAAGATATTTAGCAACATATATTTATTTAAGTTTTTGGATGTGTAAGAAACCAGATTCCTTTATCGTAAGCTATACAGCATCATAGAAATGCTTTTCTTCACTGTAGAAGTAATTTTGCTGTACAGACTGTATATTAACGTTTAGGCTAAAAATATGTTGTCTTTATTACTCAAACTGTTCGTAATAACGTGTATGTTTTAAATTACACCACTACGTCAGTAAACTAAACTCTGCTTAAAATTTCATTTATAATTAAGAAACTGAGTTGGTATTAAGTTAAGGTTCCATTCTCCTGCCGTGTAATAACCTCTGCTGTCTATCCTCACATCCAGCTCCTCAAGACCAGAGTAATTATTAAAAAAGTTAGTAAATCAGTATTCTCGCTCGTTCATATAATGGTCTTTTTTATATGGAATATTCGCTGCGGTATAGGATTTTTTTAAATAAACTTCAAAGTGTTTGGAAGCGGTAAATAGAGCCAAGAAGGTAATTACTGAAAACAGGTTCTCGAGAGTAAGGAAGCCACCAATGACGACGTTACAAGGTTTCGAAAGCCCACGCCAGAAATACACGGACGTCTATATCCCGCCCTTCTCGGTATTTTAACTTTGCACGTTTAAATTCCTGCTTCGTTTCTGTTCAAGTCCTTTGTGTATCCCACCTTCGCGTATACAAATTAAAACCGACAGTGCAGCAACGCTTCTATCAAGAGATTGTGTGGCATTTACTACAATACGCCCACTGTTAAACCAAATATTCACTGTTAAAAATTACAACAGAGCAAGACAAATAACGCACAAACAAGTTGACTTCTGTGGCTGCTTTGCGGTATCCTATCCTCGAGGTATGTTCTCTGCTGAGTATGATGGTTTTTATAACTGTGTGAATCACTCTTCAAAACAATTGGTTACCTTTATCAATTTTATCCAACATTTTTGGTACGTCATTCTTAGCTATCGGGAAAGAACAATAAATAACAGTGAATATAAATTGTCCACAGTTATGATAAGGAACACTAAGTATTTCTTTCTTCCTAAACCTTTAGAACCCCTCCCCCCACCACCGCGAGCTCGTCACACACACATATATACACAAACACAATAGCACACACTTAAAATTTCGTTCTGACCCGCTTGATGTTTTGAGATCAGTATGCCGTACTTATAGAACATTTTTACGAATTCCATTCAAAGTTGTTGCGCTGGAGACAAGCTGTGTTGTGTAATTATTGCCTATACACAATTGAATACTTTAACATTTGACTTTACGTTTCCGTTACTTTATGTATATTGTCATTATACAATAGAAACGTAGAGTTAAAGTAACGACATTTGAAAAACGGTTGAAAATGTGTTTTTTTTAAACGGAAATATTATGATTATAATCGTTATAAATTTGCTGTAAAAGCATACCACGTACACATTCCAAAACTAAACCTAATATTAATCAATACTTCATTTATTATAATATTTTTAGAAAAAAGCAACGCCATCTATTGACGCAACTTAAATTTAATTTACGAATACTTCTCCAAAGCTATTTACCAAATTTTTCGAATACATTTAAGACCAACCTGTTACTTATTCACGAAATCCCAATATTGAAGAACAAAACGATACTCAGAAATTAAAATGTTTCGTTCTAACACACATAATCAGCTGGTTCTTAGCGAACAGCCATCTTAACATTGACTTTAGGATTTCAGTTCATCGCAAACTTAAAGCCAAGGCTGCTTGACTTTAGCTTCCGCGACGCTATTGTGTACGACGCCATAAGAAGCCATGTATTGAAAGCTGTCGTAAAGTCAAATGAAACGAAATAATTCACAGTAAAAGTACATGTCACTGATTAGGGCTTTTAGTATACAGTAACCCATCCTAACAATGTTTTGTATTTTTTTTTAAATGTCTGAAATTTATACTTTTTTTGCTACTTACAGGATTTTTTAATACAAAAATATTTTGTGTTGCGTTTTTGTGTAGCCTACGTAAAACCCTAGCCAGTAACATGTACTTTTACTGTGATTTATTTCATTTCATTACATTGATTGGTTTTCGGGAGATATATGCACAAAAAACATGCAAAATTTAACTTTGAAATACATTATGGGACAACTGGTTTAATTAATTATTTTTTGTAAGAGGAAAATGTACTGCATAGTAACGTCTACAAAACCAACACTGTTACATATAAATATAAAATTAGTATTTTTCCCTCCTAAATGCCCTTAAGACCATGATCTTTCATTTATTTCAATCAATTGCAAATAACGAGAATATTTTTTTACCAAATGCTTTGAATAAAATTATACTGTGTACAGTCATACGATACAAAACTTTTCCAGGGCGTTTTTTAAAATAATGTACCGTTTGCTAAAAAAAAAAAAAAAAAAAAAAAAAAAAAAAAAAAAAAAAAAAAAAAAAAAAAAAAAAAAAAAAAAAAAAAAAAAAAAAAAAAAAAAAAAAAAAAAAAAAAAAAAAATTTGCTTCATTTCTGCTTATTTTGACAACTTTAAATGTGATAGTTCAGGGGCAAAAATCTAAAAATCCGTTTGGTATATTGGAACAGAAAAATTCAGATAACAGCAATGATATAAAAGTTTAAAACTGTAAAAATGTTTATATATATATATATATACATATATATATTTATTTAATTTGCCTTAATAAATTATTTCGAAATCACTGCAAAACTAAGGAGCGGGGCCTTAATGGTGTTACCTACCTGAGCGTTACAGGTTCAGAAGCGACGGATGTATAGTGTCATCCCTGAAGCGCGCATTAAATTCCGCATCGCTGCCATGAGCCAAACATTGAGCTAGCTGTGTAAGATACCTGCCGAACCATTTTTACTATGGGAACTGAAACGATGACCATATAAGGTGGAAAGTCTGTAACAAAGTTCATTGCACATTTCTGTCTTAGTTATGCATACATCCGGTTATATATTTTGAAGAACGGCTGTCTGAAAAGCCATTTGTTTAGCACTGCTGGGTGACTTCGAAACAGAGTCTCATTTGATTGTGGTGTCGTAATATTGCCATTGTATCCTGGTCCGAGGTGTGTTTTGTTTTCGTACTTCTGAACAACAGACGCACGTGGAATATTTTCCTTGTAAAAATAATTTACAGTCACACTGTAAGGCATTTAAAGCGCGTGGTAGATAGGCCGTTCAGCAACCTGCACCACAGTCGACAAAAATATCCGTTTGGATTCGTCCCATGCTTGTAAACCGTCTGGAATGGTTAGTATTTTCCTGGGACGGGACTTGCTGGAAGGACTTTTCGAAGTGTCGCCGTCCGAGCTTGAAGCAACGAGTGCAATGGAGAAGCGGGGGTTGTGTTGCAGGGGAAACTACAGTATATCAGATCTGACTATGCAAGATTTATTAAGTGTGTGTAACAAACACTACGAGATGATTCCTGGTAAAAAATAAAGTAAAGTTGTACGTTGCAATTTTGGGATGGAACAAATCTTCAAGGAGAAATTCGCGATTCGAAATTGTGCGTTATAGAGGAAGACCACGCAAAATTTTAATGTTTTTAATAGTTTATTTATTTGTCCGAGACATGGTTTGATTCGTAGACACTTATCGTGGCTATTTTTTTAGAGTTATGTAAATTTTCTCTAGCTTTCATAATTTTTACGTAATTGCGCGTAGCCTAAATATCCGATTTTCATAAAACGATTTTATACAAGGAAGGGAAACCAACTGGCATGCTGAAATCAAATAATTCACAGTGAAGAACAGTGTCTCGCGCTACTTCAAGGTACGTGAAAAAAAACCGGTTTTTTTTATTTTAAAAAAATTGCAGAAAATTGGACATTTTTGATATTATTTTCAGCAATTTTTTTTTAAATACAGAATGTAACTCATACTGGTTTTGTACATATCTTGACGTTGCCCGCGACATTGTTCTTCACTGTGAATTAGTCAAATTCTGTATGTCATTTGGTTTTTCTTTGTAGTATAAAATCGTTTTATGCAAACTTGGGCTTTGACCTGCCACTGTACAAAAACAGTGAAAGCTAGAAAATGTTCATTCCTGTAAAAAAATATTATTAATATATATTTATAAAACAAACCATATCTCGTACAAATACAAAATTATTAAAACAATTGCTATTTTGTAGGGAACCGCTCCCCCTTAATGTTCCCTATCCGTTACTCACATACTGCCTGTGTATCGCGTGTTGCCTACCTGTAAGGCTCCGCATTTTCTACACATTAAATAATGTTTGTACTTTTACAAAAAAAATTGTAAACATTACTGGAAATGCTTGGAAATATACTAGTAATGTGTCTCTACATTTACAAAAATTGTATATTTTAATGTATGACTTAATTTTACAAATATTTGTCGGGGCACAAAAAATTTTTTGGCATCCTGTTTCCAAGATTTTTTTTTTGTAAAAGTACAAATTATTTTGTAAAATGTGACAGGCCTTCAAAAGTAATTTTGTTTCAAATCGAACAAACAGCTCATAAAAATGTATCCCTCTAGTGTCTTTAGGTATTTGGAAAATTTGGACCACTTTAATGACCTGCGAATTTCTTGTTGTAGTGCCCAAACTGATAAATTGTTTGACACTATTTTACAAGGATTTTCTTGTAAATGGACTGTGTGCATATGTCCTTTCTTTTTTTTGAAAGCTGTTCCCTTAAGGGTAATGCAACAAGACGACCTTTTATGTTTGTTAGGGCCTTCTGTTAAAATTGTGTCATTTAATAAGCAAAAGATGCAATAGCGATAAATACAATGCTAAAAAAGGTTCGACTAACCGTATTATCTAATCAAAATAAAATGTGTTCGAAACCATTTTTTTTTCACAGATTGCAGTTCTTGTTACTTATAAAAACAAAAAAGAAATTCATTATTTATTTCTCCTTACGATTTGTTACTTTAAAAAAGGTTGGGTCTCAACTTACATTTCCAAACAGGAGTTTCTCTTTTAAGGGCGCGGTACACAGCAATTTTCATCACCATTTTTTTTTTATTTGTACGAGATTTTTTTTTTTTTTTAGTATAAGACACAAAATGTAACTAAATTTGGCTATTCCATGAATTTTTTTTTCTCTCACAGTTCTCGCGTAATGGACTGTTCAAGTCAAAATTTGCGTGTTTCCGTTTTAAGGACTACACTAAAACCAACTGACATAAAAAACGGAAAAAAATTCACAGTGGATAAAGACGTCGCAGGCTACAATGTCATGTACATAAAAACAAACAATAAAAAATTGTATTTAAACAAAATGCAGAAATTTTAAACAAGAATTGACAAATTAAATTATTTTTTATAATTCTAAAATATTTAATTTGTGGTTTAGCACAGATGAATTTGTAGCCATCAACATTGTTGTTCACTGTAAATTTATTCAGTTTGGTGAGTTGGTTTTAGTGTCGTCCTTAAAACAGCAACATGCAAATTGTGGCTTTAACGAGCCGTTATGCAAAAACTATGCGAGATAGAAAGTTTTTATAATAGAAATAATTAGTCACATTTTGTGTCTAAAGCAGGAAAAAAATTTGCCCAAATATAAAAATAAAAAGATGGTAATGAAAATTGCGGTACACCACGCCCTTAATGCCACAACTACCACACGCTCCTAATGTGTTACAGTACATAAATACTTTTTTTTACATAACTGTTCCACACGTGCTCATTGCGTCAATGTACGGAAAGAAAATACACTTCAAAAGATGACGGGAAAATAGTTTCAAAGCATCGTGTCAATTAAGGAAATCGTTTCGGTGACCCTCAAAATGCCTAAAAACAGCTTCTTCAACCTGCTATATCTTAAAAATTACTTACAAGATTCGTGTTTAACTACTCTAGAAATATATAATGAACTTTTCTTAACACTTTCCACCAATAGAAAGGTTGGTTCACCACTGAAATGGTCAGTCAAGTGAGTCATCTACGATACCAGCGCACGCCGTTTCAGTGTCTTGTAGTAGATTCGATACCACACCAGATTACCCGGTCAACATCGACCTTGGCAACGTGCCTGACTCACACAAACTCACGGCCAGTAGACAGGGGGTGCCTTAAGATACACGCCAGCCAAGAACTTGCGATACATAACTTTTCCTCATTTTCTACAAGGGATCATTTCGCAAAATTTGCAACATACTTTCAGTGTCTTTTGGGCACAAGTATTTTCCTGTTGCCGAAGTCGTATTAAGGCTAATGAGTTGCTCGCCTCTTTCACGCTATTGGCCAGAGAGTGTACGTACCGTAACGTTAATTTGATTCATCACAGGACCCAGAACTGTGCACTATAAAAACATGTTTGTATTTTTGAAATAAAATATTTGGAAACCCAATTTCCAAAGAAATTCCTTGTAAAATTACAATGGTTGCCCTTGTAATAAAGTACGAAGTATATGTTTGTAAAATTACAAGGAATAGCCTTGTAGTTGTACTTTAAATCAGGATAAAATTAATTTAAATACACGTTGTACGAATAAAGGAAGTTTACATTAAATTATTTTTAAAAAATTTTTTTTAAAAATTTGGACGTAAAGTTTTGAACCACTCTCACCGCCCATAGATTATACGCATCTTGCCGCTAGACCACTGTGACTTCAGTACTGCTTAAACTTTATTTATTTGTACGCATTCAATGTGCAGTTCAGTAATAATTAATTATTATTAAGTACTTAATTGATATCAACATCCACTTTATTCCCGAAAAATGTTTTCCAGAGGTTGTGATATTTGCATAAGTAATTTCCGGCGAACCTATGATTTTGGTATACTACACACTTTTCCTTATTTTTTTTTGCAAACAAAATCCTTTTAACATTATAAACTAATAATTTTACAAGGAAATTTTTTCATCATGTACAAAATTGTGTACAACTACAAAGAAGTGTTTTGTCATATAAAAAAAATACAGTGCAGGAACTGTCGGTATATAGGTACAAAGAATTCCTATGTAGTATTACAAAGAGTGTGTAGCCATCGCTTAGCACCGCTTTATTTCGAGGATTCATTCTAGGCGGGGACTCAGTTGGCGCATGTTGGTCCCCGGATTCTCTCATGTGGGAATCATGCCGGATGATATCCCTGGTCTCGGTGATCTAACCCCCTTGCTTATTCTTGCGCTTCTCCGTTGGAGAGCATGATTTCATGACACTGGTCGGGACAAGCAGATGCCCAGGGGTGTCAAGTAGTAAGCCTGAATCCGGGGTGCGGGTACCCTCCTCATACGATTATTAGAGATGAGGGAAAGTCACGAGAATCTTTTCTGCCGACGTATACTCTAAGTCAGTAAAGCGTTCTGCGCCTTATTTGACTGGCTGATGACTGTATGCCACGGCTTAGCTGTTCACAGACATTCAGTCGTAGCGCACCAGAATTAGCATTGGCCCAAATAGGGACCCACCAGCAACGAAAGAAATGCATCGGATATGAATACATTGCATTGAAATTTAGCAAACTGTCAGCATTTCCCGCAGTAAATCATCATCAATAACGATTATTATAGATCCGGAAATTTCGCGAATTCCTTTGAGAAGATGTTCGATTTCAAACTCTTTTCCACGTTAGTAACTTTCGCGATTGAAGCTCTGTTGAAGAAACTCTTCGTTGAGAACTGTGAACTAATAGCAGCCCTGCATGAAAACACTCACTAACTCACGCGCTTTCTTGTCACATGTACAACTGTCCACTCACTGGAGCAGCAGACAATGTACAAGTAGCTGAGGACATAGTGTACACAGGACTGTGTAGTCCAGCTGGCTGGTTGTTGAACCCGCGAAATTTCCGAGTCAACAATACCTAAGGCCAGGAAATTTTCGCAAATTCAACTATCCACATGCTAGAATCCATTGCCCTATGAATACTCAAGCCCCGTCCATTCGTTCATTGTCTACTGTTCCACTGAGTAGCAGTAGCAGCTAGTGGACAAATAGTCGGGGCTTGATAATGCATAGGATAGTTGTTCTAACGTGCAGGTCATTGAATTGGCAAAGTTTTCCTGGCCTTAATGATATCAGTTTCTTCAGTTTTGACGACTGCAAGCCAGTAATAAACAAGGAAATAATTCGTGGGGCTGTAACGTGCTACCAGCTTGTACGATTAGGAGCCAAATGGATAATCAATTATGACAAAGGACCCTTGTTTTTCGCGGAAAGAATTGGGCCCCACTTCGTTTCGATGCATTACGTGCACATCTGCAGTTCTGCTTCGTGGTCAGTGATTGGATATTGTAATTCCCACGAGCCTTTGGATTCTACCTGCAAATCACAGACGTGTGGCGTTTCATAAATGTTTATGTAATTGGCTCAGTCAAATGAGTTACGGCTCTTCACACAGACACACTGCTAATAATTATAAAGCAGGATTGCAGATGCGCAGTAAGGCACTGAAACAAACTGGGGCAAAATTCTTTTCGTAAAAACAGGGGTCCCTAATTATTAGAGCCCCGGAAATTTTGCCGGTCCAATTGAAGAGAGGTTGGATTTCTAAGTCATGATTACGTTGGAAACTGTTTCGATTAGGTCATTTTTATTAAACATGTCCTTGAGAACTCCGAACCAATGGCGAATATGGATGTTTTTATCCATGGACTACCGCGCTACATCGTCAAATGTTCGAATGCTCACTCACAGGAGCAGTAGCCAATGAACAAGTAGCTGAATACAGAGTGTACAGAGGACTATGGAGTCCAGCCTGCTGGTCGTTGAACCCGCAAAATATCCGGGATTCTACTAATTATGACCAGCGCGTTTATAGGACTGAGAAGTCTATGCCGCTCCCAGATGGACACGCGCAATACTCGTGCCTCTACTTGGAACACTTCCCTGCCGGGGTGTGTCCAGTATTTGGTGTAACGATGTGAAACGAATTCGTCTTCGGGCGACGACACGTGAGCCGGTGTTGCGCCGATGTGTGTGCCAGATGAGGCGCAACACTCGGCCGAGGAGAAGGACGCAAGAACGTCGACGAGGCGGCGATGAAGGAACGGAGGCTAAAGGAAGGACGAAAGCAAAAGCGAGGGATGGCTTTGTTCCAACGACTATCCAACCGGTACCAGCGCTCGTCGGCGGCGGGGTCTTGGCAGCGCTCGTCGGCGGCGGGGTCTTGGTCATGGTGGTTCGGTGAGAGGGAAGGGGGATCGCTCTCTGCCCGCAATTCCGTATTGAGACGCGATCGGGAGGGAAGAACTGGTTTGGGGAACGGGACGGGCCGACGAATCAGGGAGCAGCCGGGTACCTTGGAGGCAAGTGGTTGTCCACGAGGCGAGGCATTCCTTCGTGGTAGCTCGCAGCACGCGCGCCAAGCAGTTCAGCCAGATCACCTCCTGAAGACATGCAGCTCCAAGCGCGCTTTCTTGTAAGTACGCCGCGATAGTCCCGTACCGTCAGAGGCACGAGACCGCGGATAGCACCCGCCATGGTGGTCCGAGTTCCATTCACGGCGGGGTTGGTCCTCGGATTTTCACACGCGTAGGGACTGGAACATACCGCGTGCTTTAATAAAAAACTTGATTTCAAACACGTGTAAGTTTTGTTGAAGTCTAAGATTTGATATCATTGCCCTGAAGAACTTCGAGCCGATCAAAACTTGTAGAAAACAAGGCAGAAATACCGTGCTATCAGCTACTGGATGAAACTTGCTACTCAGTGGAACAGTAGCCTATCCGGTGAACAAATTGTCGAGGTTTGAGTATACGCAGGACAATGAATACTAACGTGCAGGAAACTGAACTCGAGAAATTTTCCAGTCCCTACACATGTAGGAATCGTGTCGGACAATGCCGCTGTAGGGTGGGGTTTCTCAGCGATCTCCGGTTTCCACGCCGTTCTCGTTTCGGTGTCTCTTCATTGTAGGGCTTCATTTCACGCCATCTTCCATGGGTCCACTCCCAGTCGTAAGTCTCCTTCCGGGGTTCGATACCTTGGCCCTCGGGCATCTTCCTCATGCATTATTGTTATTTCGTAACATGAGGTGCTCACGATAAATGATCTGTACTAAGGTCAGTTAAAGGGGAGTGTTAGGTAGTTTTATTGTATTTTCAATTTTCGAGCCATAAGATTAATTCAAATTGGAATTTTATAATTTTCATTTCGACGGAGCATAGAATATATTCTTGGCATACTGCTTGACACAAATAACAATGGAATCTTTCATTAATTTGTCGAACAGAATCATTGCAAGAGAACTATAGGTTAACTTTCAAAAAACGTCTTTCAATGATTATGCGTGACAAATTAATGAAAGATTCCATTAATATTTTTGTCGAGCAGTTTGCCAAGAATATGTCGTATGCTTTGTAGATGAGAAAATTTTAATAATGCAACTTGAATAAATGCTATGACTCAATTACTCAAAGATACAGTAAAATAGTCTAACACTTCCCGTAAGGAGCATTGGTACACAGAAAATAGAAAAATTGTAAAAAAAAAACACCACATGGTGCCAGGTATAGTCGTCACTGTTGTCGCCTGCTTCAAGTTACGTGCCCTGACAACAAAATTGGTAGATGATACTACATTAATGTGGCGTTTGTGCATCGTAAGTTCGCGCACACTTTCAGAACTTCGCTACAGAGCAAGTGTTTCATGTCGTTACATAATCAATGAAGGAGGGAATTAAAATAAAAGTTTTGACTTACTCAATTCAGTAACTGCATAGAGTGAAACGATGTTTTGTAACGAAATGTTAATTTCTGGTGAACACATTATTTTGCAGTGGTTTTACAGTCTACAGGGAAAAATCATTTCAAACTTTATGCCTTTGCCACGTAACTTAAAAACATTACCACCGTACAGTCCCTTTGTTACCGTAAGAAAAAGTAATGTGAACAGATATTGGTTAGCACTTAACATCTAGGTCTTTAGCGCTGGCGATGGGTAACATGATGTATGGAGCAGTGCCGAAATGAGGGGATGTGGGAAAGGGAGAACCCCGAGAAAATCCGCTGACCACTGGCATCGTCCGGCACAATTCCCACATGCTAGAATCCGGTGACTGACCCGCTGGGAATCGATCCTGGATTATCTTGGTGGGAGGCGACTGCTCTTACCACTGCGCCAACCTCGGCCTCTGTGTTAAGAAATAACCACATTAATTTAAATATGTTACTTTTTGTAGTTGCTGTATACAAATACATTCAAGGGAGCAGAATTTAAAGAAATGAATGTGTAATTTAAAATACACGTTATACAACTTGAAATGTGTTGATAAATTAAATGTGCACTGTTCGCAATTTTAATAATTAAGATTTTGCATGCACTAATTTCGTTCAGGGGGAAAGACAGCTGTCAACTCAAATTTATTAATTTTTAGAAATAAAACGTACTTGACTTCATTATTAAATATCTAGCAAAGTTAAGGCACAAAGTAAGGCTCTGTTGTTTGCATATGGTTAGTGTTAATGGAATGTCTGTACGAGTCTATCTTGTAGAAACATTCGGCGTATAATAGTGATTGATTACTTTAGACGTTTTCATATGACGAAACATAACTCGCATACTAGTGATATCAGAAATTCTATCAGTACGCATTTTATGCTATAACGAAATTATATTTTCAGAAATTAACTAAAACAAGAATTATGATTAAAAAAATTAATTTAATAATGGCGCCACTACCGGTACAGTGCGAACAGTTGTAAAGGTCTCTCTGTAATAACTTAGCTCCACGACGTGTTGCGATACACGGAAATACGAGAACACTTTAGAAAATTTTCTAAATGCGACTTGCGTAGTGATCGTTAGAAAATAACGGAAATTATAAAGTCATTATTAATTTAATACTATAAGATACACAAAGGAAAACCTTTCTTTAAAAGAGGGTTATCGTAATTTTTGTACAACACTTCTTTAAAATAAAATTAGTTTAAACACCAACATTTTCACCAGATGTGCAATAACGCCATTGTTGGTCAAAATTTCCAAGTTATAGAAATCCCTCCATAGAATCTTGGTAACGACAAGTTACCAAACCTCCCATAAAATCAGTTAGCAGTCTGTTAAATCTTCCACAGAAGTAACTACACCGGCTGTCATGTCATGGAGTCTTCCAATGAAACCTTCATCGTGGTTCACGGACTTAAGTGACTATACATACAAAGGCGCACCCAAGGGGGGTTTTGGGGGGTTGAAACACCCCCGTAAATGAGAAAATATTTTGAAAAATGTTTTTTTTTTGTAGGGTAATAGTATCGTTTTAGTCACACTTGTTGCGTGGATTTATCTGTATCGATTTACAACTATAGGCCTATTGCTTGAATTGCCAAATCATTCAAATTAAACTTTAACATGGAAGGGCCATTGGGTAATGTTCGTCCCCTCCCCCCTCGCTCTTTCCCTTAAGGAATCTGCTTAAGGTTCCGTTTCAACAGCCGTATTAAGTTTTATTATTTATTGCTCTTTTTAATTCTGAGAAGAAAAATGTTAAATCGAACACTATACCGCAAATACTATTTACTTTTCGCTACAACACAAAAACGACGAATGAGCTGGTAATGTATCATTAAGTCGCAATCAGTTCGGGATATTATGAATATAAACATTTTTGCCTGACTGAATACGGCATAACTATAAGTTAACAGCTCAGTTACAATGCCTGTACTGAAGCGCAAAGTCAATAGAATTTGCGGAATATTCGTAGAATTAACATTTTTCTTGTCAGAGTTATAAAAAAAACGTGAAATTGAATTTTTCAATCTAGCGACTGACGCCGAGCCTTAAATAGCACAAATTTCCACCGTGAAATCCAAAATTTTCCCGTGGAAGGGCCCCAGACCCACAACTTTATTGGGGGAGGGGATTGGTGTTACTTCATAACATTCCCCCAAATTACCCCCCCCCCCTCCAAATCACCAATCCTAGCTATAGTTCTGTCTAACGCCTCTGAACGAAAATCCAGGGTTCGCCCTTGTTATAAACCACAATTATAGGTCATTCGGGATAAAGTGAGCACTAAAAATTTAACCTTTAAAAAACACTAGTAGCCGTTTATGCATATAATTCAATATTACCGATAGTCCCCTTACTGATAGTATGGTTGGCAGCTAAATTATGCAATATAGCTCTGTATATTTACCTATTTAAATACAATAACACTGAAACTAAATCAACCGAAATCGACATAATTGTGTTTTATATAAGTATTTAACTTTTTTTATCAAACTATACGGGTACCTACCGACTGCACAATCTATCTTACACGCGCAACATCAAGGGACGTGACAAGAGAGGTTAGACATTTCCAGTCGTTAGCCGTTACTCGCGGAAAGACACGAATTGGCTGAAAATGTAACTTTAACAGGGCTTTTTTGAGTGCTCACTTTATCCCGAACCGCCTATTGTTGTCTATGGACACCAGGGTCGATTTATGTGTCCCGGAGCAACGTTTTATATACACTGTGATAATATCCTCGTGTAGGCCCTCGTAGCTACCCTGCAATCCTGGATGTCAATGACGTATTTTAGACCACTAGTTACTACGTCTCTTAAGTTTCTTACTTTGTGGTTGCAGATTGGAAGTTTTCTTGCAGTGTAGGATGGTAAGGGCAGGAGCACTTCTCTGTTAATAACTTGCAGGTGGCAAGGAACGAATTCTCCAATAGTAAATCTCCAGAACACGGCCGCATAGGTTATGACCGATATCAAGTAGGCACGCTGATGCCAAATGAATATCTGAAGCGAATATTCAGAGCTAGTCCGACCGATCGGCCCAGTGGAAGCCGACCCCCGTGGCTCAGTTGGTTGAGCAGCCGGCCTTGGGGCGAGGGGGTTCGATTCCCAGCTCTGGCTGGGTATAAATTTGTATTTGTCCATTTAGGTATGAAAAATTGTCACTATTCAAATTGTCTCACGAAAAGTACTGAGGTCACTCAAATTAAGTCACATTAAAGGGGGAAATGTTTGGTGCAGTGATGATGCGGAAGCTTCCGCATCGCCACTGCACCAAACATTTTATTTAAAAAAATTTAAAAAATTGGTTAGCGCTTTTGGCTGCTGGGCTAAAGGTCGCGTGTTCGATACTCCGTTGGGGAAGCAAGTTGCAGTAGTCTCAGAATATATGTTTAAAATTACAGATAAAATATGTTTCTTTTTATTTAAAAATTGTCGCACTTATGACAAAAGTAATACACATGGCACACTAGCAACACAGGCAGTTTTTATTTTAATAAACATTTCCCAACACACCGCAGTGCATTTTAACTGCATGTCGGAATTGTGCCTTAAGAATGAGCAGTATGAACTTTATAGGTTACTATTTTCAAGTTCACTGCCAACTGAGTTCTTTAGCCTAGAAAATCAAAGTATGCCATCTTTATGATAAATAAGAACTCTATATGTATACTATTTGTACGAATTAAAACTATACATTTTACACTTGACTTATCTTAATACAACAAATGTATTAACACTTTTAACATAGCAGTACTTTTCTGAATTCGCTACCAGAATCACTATCATGTCACTTTAATTGGAAAACCTCGCAACTCCATTTCGCATCCAAACATATAGGAGGATAAAAACTATTCAATTTCCCTCACACTGAGAGAAAAATACAGTTTATAAAACATTATCATAAATAAAATTCTTGTGTTTACTTTCAACAATATTTTTATGAAAGTGACTTGTTAGGATGGTCCAAAAGGGCTTAAAAATAATAGAATTATGAGGTTTTAAAAGTCAGGTAACGATGCGTATTCCAGTCACTATTCAAATGTCAGTTTCGAAAGTTATTCGTTTAAGAGGATGCATGAATTACTTTTTTTTCACTTGTCATGACTTAGAGGTGCCAATTTGTAAATGTAGAGATTTGTATGTAGATCATCAATACATAGATATAGCATAATACACTTTCGGAATTTAGTACTGTCCGACCATGGTAACTTTTACATCTGTGTGGTGACCTGCTGCAAATATTCGTCCCTGTGTTCTCTGGCATTACTAGTCAGGAAGTTAAGTAGCAGCAACCACAGGTCACTGAGCGATGTGCAGATGGGAGTGTATTCCAAATCTATTCAACGTACGTGAGATATGTCTGCTTGAGATCAGCATTCAAGGAACGTTACGCGTGTGTAAATCATTTCAGGTCATCAAGTAACCTTTAAAGTATTTTTGACGCCCGAAAATGGCGAAAATGGGTGTTTATACGATTCTTTGGTAGCTATACAAATCTAGGTGCAGTATTATTTTAAAAATATCAAATGGATAAAATACTCCTTTATCATTCATATTACCTGATTATATGGCATGGTCAATGGTTAAATTTCCAAAGAAGGGATCTATCGGCGAAGAGTCTGCAAGCTAGTTCAATGACTTACTCCTAGAGACTAGGGTTAGGTGTGATGCTCGAGCTGTTTCGTCCTTACTATTCTACACTTCTAGACATCGGACGCGCAAACACATGTGGCCACCTAATGAAGGCATGCTTAGATATAATGTCGCGTTGAAAACGAGGTTATTTGAGAAGGAATTGGAGACAGATGAATAATAGGAAGTAATTATGTCATGGCTATAAAGTAGAGACCCGGAAATTTTACGGGTTCAACGACCTGTCGGCCAAACCCCTCAATCATGAGTGCACTCTGTCATCAGGTACTGTTCATTGGCTGCCGCTACAGTGAGTGGCCAGATGTACATCTGACAATGCAGCTCGGAAGTTAGTGAGTGTTTTCATGCAGCCTTTGCTTTTGGTTGACAGTCCTCAAAGTGTTTCAATTAAAGAAATCCAATCGCTAAAAATGTTAAACGAACGTGTACAGGCGTTAGAAATAAAATGTCCTTTCCAAATAATTCGAGAAATTTCCTGGTTTCTATAGCCATGGCTTGCTTCACCCAACCACAGAAGGTATTTCGGGAAATAATATAAGGCGGGAAATATGAAAGAAATGGAGTGATGTGTTCGAAAGCGAAACCGTTAGCAACGTCATGTGACGTAGGCCTACTCTGTTTCACATTAATCCAGTAAATTTTGACAGATCTTTCGAAACCATACTTTTTATATGTTTTACGTGTTTGATTCAGTTAAAGTCGATCACTTTTGTTCAATAATAAACCTGATGTGCTGATCTATTCGTAAAGTTTGCCTTGCATTGTGGCAGACATCATATAACGATAGTAAGTCTCCACAAAACTGTAAAATTTTATCGAAGCTTTCCTATTCAGGATGTTGCAGCATTGTATGTTAGTATTTAGGATAAACAATTCTCACATCTAGAGGAATAAAAATATCACACGACGGATAATGTAACTGTGGAATCCTACACTGAACAATACCTACCGTACAATTAAATACAAACTGTAGGACAGAAACGGTGCATTTTCGGACCTATGTTTATAATATATCATTTGTTCCTCTGTATGTAAGGAGTTCTCCTCTAAAATATTGACACGCAATTTTGTTACGTCCGCTATAGGGTATCCCAAGCTGTGTGACACGGTCGGTGAAAATTTGTGCAATTATGAAACATTGGAATAACATGCTCGTGAACCTCAAAACAGCATTCGTGCCTTGAAGACGCTTTGAACGTAGTGCTTGGTTGTTACCGTCTATCTGAAGCAACGTGAAGGAGCGCTCTTGTAACGGTCGTCCTTCTTTGTTCTTCTCCTTCTTCTTCCTCCTGTTCCTCGACCTCCCACAGGCGCAGCCGACGTTGTAACAAAAGCTGTATGTGAGTCATTGTTCGCCATTACGACGCACCTTGGCATGCGAGCTTGTCGCTTCCTCAACCAGCCGCGTCTCTTTTCTTTTCTCGTGGCGTCGCGCCTTGCAAACTCAGAATATCGACTCATGCATCGCTCCTGCGAAGCGCTCAAAGTCGATAGTGCCCTATCGTGTAAACTGATGAGATTGATGTCATGAACGATGTTCCACGTGTATCTTTCTAAAATAAGATTTTTAAAAAATTTCACATTGCACTTTTCGTTCACTGCACAGAAAAATGTTACACAGATCAAATTCGAGTGGAGTAAATGCTTCGTCTGTGATGTTTCTATTTTTTTTTTTGCGTCTGGGGGAGGGTGGCAGTATACCGTCCCTATCATCACTTCCACTTCATTATTTTTCCGTTCGTTGGTTTCAACCCTGTATCATAGGGATGTTGGAATGATTTGCATGTCTATTGCAGCCACTGCGACTTTTCTTACACCGCAGTATCGTACAATCTCTTCTCTAAAAGTAATTTCTTGTTTTGTGTATGATGGTTTCGGCCGCCAAAGTCAGCGATTTGTTCCATGCTTGATATTTTAGAAAAAATTTACTGCATTATTTTGTCCTCCTTGTACTTTGCAGGTGACCGTCGGACCAAGATACTCCTGTGACAACCCCCCCCCCCCTCCAAACCCCACAACCAAATTCAGCCAGTGAGGGTGTTGTGTGTTTTGTTAGGAAATAGTGTTATGTCTGTGTCCGGAAATAACTAGCTATATATATATATATATATATATATATATATATATATATATATATATATATACGAGTTACTTGCACTTGCGCGATACGAGTTAACTGACTTGCTATATCCAAAAATAAAGAAAAAAATTATCTGAAGTGGAAAGGATGGTTTGGAAACTGACTGACAATATGTTTTCTTGTCCCGTTTTAATTGTAGAGTAAATTGTATGCTTACCACGATACTCCTTCCAAGTTCTGGTATTTGGTTACGTACAAATGAACAAGATCACTGTTTTATGCATGTTTTTACAAAATCAGTTACGAAATTGATTTTTGCAACAATCTGATTTGAAAAAAGGCTGCTACAAAAAAATCTGTAGATCTACCATTATCAATTATTTTTATTTACTATTATTATTGGACAGTATTTCTGATTTTATACTACTTACGCTCATCAGTATTACCACTCACATAGCACTGAAGAGCTAAGAAAAACCAAATACATTTTTTTCAATATAATTTATTGAAAAGCTATGAAATTAAAACGTCATATGAATAAGTAAATTACATGATACTCGAATGATCTCAAACTTCAGCCTCTTTCATGTGGTTGCATTTTCCAAGTACTTTACGCAGCTTCAAAAGAAAAAAAAAACCAATATTATCAAGTTTTAATATTCAGTTTTTACTTATTTGGCGTTAAAAAGTGGCAAAAAATTTCATGCTTTTTGTTTAACATTATAGCAACAATGATAAGAACATTTCTGGAGCCGTTAAGTAACAGACTTATGTAAAATTAAAGAAATACAATTTATTGTAAAAACACTTTAATTTCTACAATGAAAATTATATTTTTGTGGCTTCCGCAACTTATGATCATCATCGCATTTAACTAAGTTCCCGTTTTTAAGTTTTTGATGATTATACAATTTAATTATTTATTGCATATTTCTTCAAATGGCTATTTATGATATTGGACACTTAAAACGACGAACGTAGACTTTCAGACCATTCAGAGAACAGGAAAATAATTGGTCTAGTTTGTGTGTTTAGCTCACGCTGTGTGTAAAGTTCCCAAACAACGTATGCAATAATATTTTCCAGCTGGAAAAGTAGTTGTATAACTCGGCACTGGTCATTTACATAATTGCTAGTACTTCCTGAGTGTTAGCCAAGCTGAGTAGTCGTTACAAAATCTTTTTAAAATGCGCTTTCGCAAACTGTCAGCTACGTAAGGTCTGTTACACATCTACCATAATTTTTTTCTGTGTGTTTCCAAAAAACGTACGGCAAAATACTTACATACCCCGGTGATGTAAAAAAGCTTACATCGTAGTGAAATTTACAGCCTACACAGTAAAATCATTTGCCAGAATGTTGCATCGTTAAATGTGAAAATTTGCTGAATTCTTCTCATAGCATAATAGCTATTATTTTGTAACATACGAACCTTTGTGTTGTTACAGATATTCACCTAACAGCTCACAAAGCAAAGTATATAACTAATTTTGGTATCACAGCCTTGAGAGTCGCCTATAGCTTATTTATGATGCCCAGCATGAAAATAATCGTATTTTTTTTATAGTAGACGTAATCCGAGAATGGTTTAGTTTGTATGTGACACAGGAGAAATGAATGAAGACTGTATATATTTTGTCATCGCTGGAGATTCTGCGTCACCTCTTTTATTGAAATTATCTATGTATTTCGGTTTAGTAAATTAAGATTGTGACGAACTACGGGCATAATATATCTTTATAGAAACAACACATTTAACGACTACGTGCGTATTATTGGAATATATTGATAGTAGTTGTTATTTAGTCTTATTTACATGGTGAAATGTAAATAGTTTTTTACATGTTAAGTTACCTACATTATTTTATAAGTACTATTTAATATTTCATACGCTATGCGCGAAACGAAATTTGAAGTAATTAGCAAAGCCCATATTTAAATATTTTCGAATAAATCATGCGAACACTTGAATCAGGGAGAATAAAGAAAAATTCAGCATGGTCAGTGACAGACTTTTCAGCGCTAGTGAGTATAGGAGGTGAGTATGAAGCAGTAATGGAATACATTGGAGAAAGAAGTGGGAGAGCCCCGAGAAAACCCGCAACTACAAGCAACTTACAAATAGGGCAAGCAGAATAAGAACCACGTATTTCGTAAAGTTCAATGTCGAATACTTCGTTTGCTTATTACTGGTCACTTAGTTAACTACTCGAGAATTTTGATGATGATGATGATGATGATGATGATGATGATGATTAGTTTTCAGCCCAGGCACTGGGTTGAGTACCCAGTCCTCAAGTCAGGGAGGTAGCAGTCAATTATCCTCCTCGACCAGGTAATCAAATCTGGGACTTTTGGTCCGCTGTCTATGGACTAACTACGGAGCCAAGCCGTCAGACTCGGACTGAATCATTCTTCCTGAAGAAGTAGTTTTAAAAATTGGGTAGGCAGCGTCCAAGATTGTTTGTAAAATGATTTTAAAAAATTGTTTGTTTACATCGAAAATCAATTCCTCCTGCTGACAGTTTAAATAAGCCAATATTCCAGGCAATCGTCACGTCCAAAGTGAATGTGCTGAGTTATCTAATTGTTAAGTTACTGCGTTTTGCGACCAACTTTACAGGACCGTGTGAGACCAAGCTTTCAAGATTGTGTAACTTATACATAAATACTCGCTTTTGTATCGTGACTGTATAGCCAGGGAAGCATTACGGTTTACAATTCTAGGTTATCGGTGTAAATATTGTTACTAACTGTTTATGGTTTTCATTAAAACTTGCAAGATGGTTAATATGATGAAATATAAAGAAACTTAAATGTTGCGTAGTTATGGCTATCTTGTTCAGAAATAATTGCGCGCAATGCAAGTTAAGGTCGATAGCTAGGCTTGTGTTCTAATGTTCTCAAATAACTTTGCTATTATTCTTGAATCAGGAAGAGAATATATGTTCAGCATGATGAATGATGCGGGCTCAAATTAATAACATTTAACATACAAAGCTACTTACAAAATATTTTGATCAAGGAACAGTCGCTCGTATGTTACGGCATATATGGAAAGTAGAAAATTCAGAGATATTAAACCATGAAAGCTTAATTAAATCTCACCGAGCGAGGTGGTATATAGGTAACACGTTAAACTCGCATTCGAGAGGGCCCGGGTTAGATCCCCGCCTCCGGCCATCATGATTTCGGTTTTCCGTGGTTTCCCGAAATCGCCCCAGATGAATGCTGGGATTGTTCCATATCAAAGACCATGGCCAACTCATCTTTCAGCTTTGTATCAAGTTGTGTGTCACCGTCCCTAATGGCCACGCTGCCATCAAGACGTAAAGCCTACTTACCTACCTACCTTCATTAAAACGCACGAAATTTTTTGAGCGAGTAATTTGCCATAAAAATACTTTGCGAAAATCTGTCAGAGTAACATAAGAAGTATCTCGCACTCACAGCTTACACAGGAGAAAATATTTGAGGTAGATATAAAACAGTAAAATATTTTTGTGCTCACCGCAAAAACATTTTCTTTGTAGTACTACAATATTGTAGTCGAAAAAATTATTTTGTGTTATTAAAAAATAAAATTTGCTGTCTCAATACCAAACAATTTATTTGTCTGTATACTGCAGATTCGAACTCGGAACATGATGGTCCAGAATTCACTAGATGGTGACCTTGGACCAGGAATACTTACGTATACTGAAACGTTAGGCTGCAATTTCAAGGACGACTTGAATTTTGCGCAGACAGGTCATTGCCAGCCAGTAGCTTAATAATGACGCAGTTGTCGTTCGCCTCCTACCAAGGCGATCTGGGTTATATTGTGTATCAAAAACATTCCTATAAATAAACCATTTGCGCTTGAATATTAGCAAATTTTAAAATTACATGAATATAAAGTTTTGTGTTGACACATCTTTTAGAAAGTAGAGCGCGACGTATCAATTTAGTGCAAATAATTTATTTTCACAGCGTCTGTTGGTTTTAGTTAGGTGTAGGCTGCCGCAGTATTACAAATTTTAACTTTGACATACCGTTATAAGAATATGCATGCAAAAAATGCATATGGCAATAATGTAGTCAACAGTAACCCACCCCTACGTAACTAACACTAGGTCGTACAAACATGAAATAATAAATTTTTCACACTTGAACGGTCTTAAGGGTGTTCGAGTGGGTTTTCCCATAACGGCATTTCAAAGTCAAGACATGTAGAATTTTACATCATACAAAATTTGAAAACCAATAAACATTACGAAATGAAATAATTCACACTATATCTAAATGCCACGGTCTACGGCTTGAAGCATATATAAAAACCCAATAAAAAAAATTCTGTACTAAAAATATTTCTAAAATTGGCCAACTTTTGCTTTTTTAAGTACAAAAATATTTTATAATTGGTTTCTATATGCTTCAGGTTGTTGACCGTAGCATGTAGTTTAGATGTTTTTTTTTTTTTCGTTTCATTGTGTATACTGTAAAAACATGCAAATTTTGGCTTTGAAATGCCAATATGAGAAAACTGGGTGAGCTAAAGATTTTGCGTAAAAGGAAAATGTACTCTTAAGTAACGTCTACAAAACAAACACTATTTTATACGAATGCAAAATTATTGTTTTTTTTCACTTGTAAGCGTTTAAGGTAGGCGGCTGCTCTTGAGCGGTTTTGAGAGTTAGAGGCTCAGAAGTGACGGAGCTGTAAGGGCGATCTTGAAGTGCGTATCAAATACCGCATCGCCTCAACGAGCCAAGCGCTGAACTAGCATGCAAGATTCCCGCCGATGCTTTTTTACTATGAGACTTCTAGAGGTGACCATTATATTTTTACTGGTGAAAAGTCTGTAGGAATGTTCAGTGCACGTCTCAATCCGAGTTTCACAAACATCCGGTTAGTACGGTATTCTAAAAAAAAAAAAAACGTTTTTAAGTTACGTTCGAGGACTTAGAAACAGTGTTTTAGTAACATTTCGACCTTGTCCGAAATGTGTTTTCTTTTCGTATGTTGGCACAATGTGCGCACGTAAAATAATTTCGTAAATAAACCGGCTTTACTATCACACTGCGACGCATTTTAAGCGTGTGGTAGTGGGCGCCATTAAGGGCGTTCCAGAAAGAAAAAAATCATATTTTTGTATTTGTATTAAACAGTGTTGGTTTTCTAGACGTTACTTGGGAGTACATTATCATCTTACAAAAGAAAGTTAGCTTATCAGTTTTCGTATAGTGACATTTCCAAGTCAAAACTTGAGTGATTTTAGTTCATACACCCCCCGAAAACCAATCAACGTAATGTAACGAAATAATTCACAGTGAAAGTACATGTCACTGACTAGGGCTTTAAGTATATAAAAACTCATTCCAACAATGTTTCGTATTTTTTTAAATTTTCTGAAATTTGGACAATTTTACCTACGTTTATAAATTGTTTTTAAATACAAAAATATTTTGTTTTGGGTGTGTCTATATATATGTATGTATTTATGCATAAAGCCCTAGCCAGTGAATTTTTTTTTTCACTGTGAATCATAAGATTTCATTACGTTGGTTGATTTTCGGGGGGCCGTATGAATTCAAAACATGCCAATTTAGACTTTGAAATGCCTTTGTGAAAAAAAAACTGACGGAGCAAAATTTTCTTTGTAACAGGATAATATACTTCCTAAGTAACGTCTATAAAATTAAAAATAATTCATACAAATATAAAATTGTAGTTTTTACCCACTTGAACGTCACAGAAATCTAGGTGCTGATTGGGGCCGTCTTTTGTTTTTAGAATCGCGGCAGCCGTGTCGTATATCTGTCGTACCCGTGTGATCCCAACATAATTCAAAGCTGGATTTAGTTGCTTGGACATATTCCATTGCGGAATAAATGACTGTCAAAAGAAAACTAAAGATAATAGAAAAACTTAAATAAGCAGCGTATGCTTTAATCAACAGGATACATAAAATTCCAAAAATTGGAATCAAGTCAAATTAAAAAAAGAACAAACAGATAATAAATGAAATAATAAAAGTCCAAAATCCAAAAAGAAACCCAACATGCGACACAACGATGAGACAAAACAAAAACACAGTAGGTATCAGACACGAATAGAAAAATAACAAACGTCACAATGAAGAGACGAAACAAAACACAATAGACATCATAAACGAACAGAAAAACAACAAAATACACAGCGGTGAGACGAAACAAAACACAGTAGCTTTCTAGACAGACAGTGTAACGACGTTTCGGAACTGGAATCTGTTCCCGTCATCAGGTAGACACACAGGGTTCAGGAACACGAGAGCGACAGTCATTTAGTTCACAATGGAGTATGTCCAAGCGACTAAATCAATCCAGTCATGCACTCCTATTGCAGAGAACTTTCAAAGATCACATAATTCAAAGCAGCAAGCATGTCGCAACCAGAACTGGCCTACTGCCGCAGTGCTGTATGTATGTATGTATGTGCGGACGTGTAGTGTTGTTCCGGTGCGTGTGGCGTGTTCCCAATTCGTTCCCCGCGGCTTGGAAACGGCGCACGCCCCGTCCTGACGCAATGTGACTACTGTACGGAACGAGAGATGGGCGCGTGTTTGAGATCCCGTTACCGCGACGCAATGTGTGGCAAGTGGTCGCATGTTAACAGACGTTTTGCGACATTCGTCAAGCGCACATTACTATTCTCCAGCCCGCGGCGGCTGGCACAAGCGTTCAATATACGTGCGCGACATGCGCTGCTAAGTTGCGTCATTTGTGAAGATTCGACCCGACACACTGTGCGCTTTGGCGCTAGTTGTAAGTGGTTCACGATAATACGAGCAGTTTAATGTACATGATAACGCATTTCGAAATTATCTTGTATTTTAAAAATTTCTCTGAAATTTGAAATTTTTTTTAAAACACAAATTTATTTTGTAATGGATTTTTATATGCTTCAAGCCATAGCGGCTGACATTTACTGTGAATGATTTCGTTTCATTACGGTCATTGTTTTTTGGAGGGTGCATAAAATTTTGATTTTGAATTGTCATTATGAGAAAAACTGGCTGAGGTTTTTTTTTTGTACTAGGAAATTTTGTTTCCAAGAAACGCATATAAAATAACACTATTTCTTATAAATATAAAATTACGATTTTTTACATCTTTAACGGCATAATTCAAAGCTAAAAGCATTAATCTATAACTGTAGGTTTCTTGAAGCCAATTTGCGAAAGTTAAACAATAGCAATCTTAGACAATAGTTTAAGCAACGTTTTAATCAAAATTGTTTCCAGTGTTACGAACTTCTCAGGCACAATCTCTGACGCCGGAACCTCGGGCATTTGACTGTGATGCAAGGTAACACGGGTAACGAATTAGTAATTCTGGATAAATATTTACTCATAAAGTTGGTAAATACCATTATGTAGGATTGTCATTGAGTAGTTTATCCATATTGGCTTCAAAAAAAGCGTAGAAATCAATTGATGATTACAGAATTTATTTATTTACCACACACTCTTAAGGCGGACGCCTACCCCACGCTTGAAATGCGCTGCAGCGTGTTCGTAAACAGGTTTTTACCTACGAAAATATTCCCCATGTGCCCATTGCGTTAATGTACGAAAAGGAAATACACTGTTAAGACGCCATGCTCATTAAATGTACTGCTTCGAATTCCTTCAAAATAGTTTATAACGGCATTGACAGACTGCCGTACTTCAAAAAATTTTAACCGGAAACATGTGAAAGTCATAATCATACACTGAACTAAGGTTAATTCTACTGCAGGTTAGAAAGACCAATGTTAAAAGTTTGTCACAGGGAAAATTTCTGCCGCTTAAGAGCTGGTATTGGTAATGGTTGCAAACTGACCAATCACAGAGCTTTCCTGAATTTTAAGTTACATAAAGTTGATAACTTAAATCGCGAAACTGGTTTATTTTCACTTTAAAATTAAGTTAAATGACTTCTGTCATTTCCAAGCCTGTTATTTAATTTTACTACTGTTTCGTATTTTTCTTGTCCCTGAGCGATATCAGCGAAACTAGTGGCAGAAATTTTCCTAGTGCCAAACTCTCCTATAAGAAAACACATTTCTTTCCAACATGTAGAAGAATTAACCTTAAATGAACTTCGCGACAGAATTTCCACCAATAAATTCATATGGTCACCTCTTAAAATCACATTGAAATATGTATCGCCTGGAATCTTGCACGCTATTTCAGCGCTTGACTCGTTGATGCGAATCAGAATTTGAAGTGCGCATTAAGGTCGCCCTTATAGCTCTGTCACTTCTCAACCTCTAACGAGCAAAACCACTCGAGGTACGCGGCGCCCTTAAGTATGATTAATTCCTGTCAACTTAAATTACGGTTGGGAATGTGGACATACATTGTAGTTTTACCTTCTACACATCAACAGGACACGTTCTATAATTTAATTCAAATTTTGGAATCAATACCGCTGTAACTTGTGACCACTGTAGTCTCTCGCGTTAGTAGTCTCTTTCATCAAGTAAACGGTTTTCGTTTACAACATAATGAAGGAACTGTTGCTGAAACAATTTGTAATAAATGTTATCTTAGCCCTGTGGTGACAAACATGTTGATATTAAATATTGTATAAAGACAATACATATGTGAAACTACAGCCTTCTAGTGATATTGACGCCCGAGACATGTTACCAATGGCGTGGTAAACTTTTAGACTAACTTGTCTTTTGGCAAAAATTAGTAGAATGTGTTGCTGCACATTACAAACAGCAAAACAAATATTTTACTAAATTACTAAAAGTATCACGCCTGAATAAATAGTTGTGATTTCTTGGAAATAAAGATGAAAATGTGAGTAATATTAACTTTTCTACAATGGATTTGACTTGATAATTCCCATGAGAAATAAACAATATACGCAAAGTATTAACATTTTAAAGCTTAATTTATCAAATCGCCGAAAGGGCATGTCTGTAATCTTAAACTACGTTACAGTTCAGAGTTTATCTATCTAAATGTAAAACTTAAACTACGTAAAGAGCAATGTGTTACTACAGAAGAATCAGCGCTCTTATTGACTGGAGATGGAATCAAATGACGTGTCTCACGTTTTCTTATGAGATTCTGATATTATAGGTTTGCAATAATATTTGATACGTCCAGCACTGGGACTGAAGACACCAGAGAAAAATAATAAATGAATCGAGTTAGGGACAAATCCCTCTTAAATGTGTTCACATGTACTAAATGCATAATTTTACATTTGAAGGACATAGTGTTAGTTTCATAGACATTAATTGTTTCTATATTTTCCACTTGAATTTCTATTTGTTTTAATCTCTCGTAGTCTTCCAATAGCCGCATGTATAATTCAAAATTTGTAAGTCACGGGAACATGCAAACTACAAAAACCAACGTACTTAATCAAATGAAATTATTTACACATATATTCATACATACACACATACGTACTGGCATACAGGCGCCCAAAATTCGTTGTTCAAAGAATTGGCACACCTATTTAAATAAGCTAAATGTGTGCAATAACAAGTATGTTTGCTATATTTCCATGTTGAATCGTTACGTTAGAGGATTTGGGGGAAAGAAAGGACGTGACCCATCCTGTAGGCACGCCTATGCTCGCTCTCGATTAAACTTGGGGTGCGTCATCCCAGTGTGCGGAAGGATTGCTGCGAATAACGAGGCAAGGACGTGCGACCTTGCACAGAGGGCGAGCTGGACCGTAATGTTTGCCGGCGACAATAAAAATAGAGGACGCGAAGAAAAACAAGCCGTAATTGTTGCGCTGACTGGTGGTCCTTGACTTTCAGCAGGCGGTCAGCGGAGGTCAGTCACACCTCCTTCTTCAGCAGCCTGGGAGTTGGGGTGGGGATAGTAGGAGGGGGACACTGCACCTTCACGCAGTTCCTCCAAGACCAGTTCGCAGTCTGCGCCACGTGGACCGATGCCGAACACGTCCAATACAATTCCACAGCAACATACAAGTCTATGTGGGGGAAAAAATTGAATACTAAGACTCTGCCACAATTGGTAGTTCAATATATTAGCCTCCGTTTTTACACAGCACATGTGTTGGAGTTGTCAAATAACATTTACAGAACTATACTTACAAGCATACACAAGAAAATAAAAATGTTATTTATAAAGTTATTAATGTAAAGTAAATTAACATATAAAAAATTCATTGTTATTGGCAGCGTGTATTTGAGGATAGATGTTTCTCATTTGACTGCACCAATCAGAGTAAGATTACTCGATACCACACGTCCATGATTTGCAGTCAAGCGTTAATACATGAAACATCTAAAAACCGCAAATCTCTGATTGTGAAGCAGAGCTGCAGCTGTGCACATGAGGTACTGAAACAAACAGTTGTAGGTATCTCTTCACCAGAATTTAAATCCGTAGTGATTAGAACCCCAACACACTGAGAGTTAAAACATCCACTCACTGGCCTCGCAGCAAAACTACAGTTGTGGATCGACGACATTCAAACAAGTTGCGGCAAAAATCTTCTCGCGAAAATCACCAGTCCCTAATAATTATCGGTCCACCAGAGATATCTTTGGCTCAGTCAAATGGGGGCACACCAATGACGAAAGATGACCATTAGACATCCTTCAGACATGTTACATTGAAGGCCAGCAATCAGTCAAATTTTCCTTAGAGCAATGTCCCTACATATCACTTTTTGACGAAATTTTAAATATAATGATGTTCAAACACATATTTTAAATTATTCTACAACAAGTTTTCGTTCTTATAAAGAACTGCAAAAACTCCCATTTACGCAATTAGTGAACATGGTAAAATATTATTTGTAGAACACTGGAGAACCTCACATGAGTTCACACTTGTGCCGCGATCTTTGAATGCTAATCCTAAGTAGACATAACACACGTAAACGGGGCTGTTTTCGTCCGAAGCTCTGCTCAGCACTCAGCGGCTTGTGCTGGCGGCAACCTTAAGGGTGGTCAAGACTATGAATATAATTTATTTGGTTTACAGAATATTACATAGTTACGTGGCATGGCACCAACGATAGCATAAACTGAACCGGATTTTTTTAGAAACGCAATAGCGAGCGACTGAAGCTTACATAAGAATGTATAGGTTTGCAGACATACGCCATTGCTCCCATTTTGTTGACCAAACTTGTGTTAAATGACAAAGTACAAAACAAATAGAAAAAAAACGAGAAAAAAAAACAATTCCAGATGGAAAGATCCCTTAAGGAATCAGTCAACAATAAATAATTGTTTTGGTTAATGGATGCGGTGACTACGGCCAACTAGGCTTGTTTTCACTTTTTTTCGTTGTTTGTTTTTCTTAGTCTCTTTCTAAGATTTCTGGGACGACATATATCGCAATGGCGTATGTCCACAATAGTACAGTTTGTAACACAGGTAAGTTAAACTGTTTGAGCACTGAGCTAAAAGCAGCGTTTTCCTTTCCTGATTATTATGGATAAATACATACCGGATCTACACCGGCCATTAATGTGATCTTTGAACGATTCCGGCAATGACGTAAGTCGGATTATTATTCTCTTTCAATGGTGTACGTATAAAAAAACGGTTTGGTTTACAACACTGACACATTACAGGAACATTTCAGAACACATCAACAGTAGCGTCATGGGGATATGAAATCACATGTATAGCAACATAAGTAATCTTTATAACGTACATATAACTGTCTTAACTTAAGGTGGTCGTCTGGATGAACATATTTTTTTTGCGTTCGAGTCCTAAAAGTGCACGGACATCACACCTCACCCTAGTCTCTAGATGAAATTCACTGAACTGGTGTGCTGATGTCTTCTCCCTGACAACTCGCTTTTATGAGACTTTGAGTAGTAACCCTACCATTTTATAACGAATCATTAAAGATAAAAGTGTATTGCACATGCCTATACCTTCTAAATGATTCTGCGCCAAGAAACACACACCTAAAAAAGATCACAAAAACACCCGATTTGGCCATTTTCGGCTGCTAGAAAGTATGCTTTAATGTGTAGTTGCCACCTTTAAATGGATATAGACACGCGAAACGTCCTTTAAAAGCTACTGGCAAGCAGACATTAGTCATGTGCGATGAATAGTTTTAGAATAATCTTATCAACCGAAGCTTTGAGCATCGCCCGGCGGCCTATGGGCAGACGACCGCTTTAATAATTGGTTTGGAGTTGAATTCATAAAGATATTTTATCACAGAATGATACTTCATTAGAAGTATGTATTGAAGTTACCTCCATGTCATAAAGCAATTATCTTCTGATTTAGCCTTTCCCTTAATCTGCGGCGTAGCTAAAACTTATAAATAAAAATTAAGATTGAAATATGGGTGAAGCACATATTAACTTGTTTTAAACTGAGATGTTTTGGGTGCGTTACTCGTTTACATTTAGCCTCTTCGCGATGAAATGGGAATGTTTTAATACCGGGTTGATAAAAATTACAAACAAAAATACTTTTTGATTTGGCTTCGGCAGTTAGGTAATGAATACGTGAAATACTTACACTATTTTATAAGATAACCTGTAGTTATTATATAAACTATGAGCGAAAGGATACAACTATATTTGAATGTAAAAAGTAGCAGGGGTTCAAAAGTCGTCAGATAATAAAGACCGTAGACTTCTACCTGCCCCAAGGGATGGCGTGAGATGAGGTACTACAATGGAGAAGCGACGAAATGAGAGGAGCGGAGGGAAATAGGAACACCCCGAAAAAATCCGCCGGCCAACGGTAACGTCCACCACGTAACTTACATGCAAAAATTCATGGTCCGACGGGAATCGAACACGAATCGCCTTGGTGGGAGGCAAGTACAATCTAACCACTTCAACAACCGCGGCTCCTCTCTAATTAATGTATGAGAACTTATTTCCATTTGCGTTCAGGATATATTTTAATGTATTTTAGTAACAACCTTTTTATTCTTACGTGATAAATAAGCCAGTTAAATTATGAATAACTTGCAATTATTTAAATGAAAAATTTTTATATACCACGTTTTTAAAACGGACTAAAACGTATACGTTAATTTCGCCTATGAAAATACTTGTAAGCTTTAAAACGAAAAGCGCAGGGCTGATGCAACAGATAAATTAATGCATAAATAGTTCACTTCAGTCACTAACAATTTTATTGGACTGCAAATGATAGGAACCACTGTGTGAGTTTCCTAAATGTCAGCTACTCTCTACACTTCTTACTATGCATGTGCCAATCGTTTTTCATTTCAAATCTTACAAGTAATTTCGTAGGAGAAATTATCTTATTATTTTTAGTCCGTTTTAAAAACGGGGTATATTATTTTTTATTTAAGTTTTTTTTTTTTTTGGCTTTTTTTGTTTTGGGTGGGTGCAATTTTGCTATACATTCAAACAGACAGACAGACTAAGAAAGCAAGTAAATAAAACGAGGTAAAAATACTATTTATTTCAAAAACGATACTTTTGGAAGCATCTTGCGAAATAAACTGTTAAAGTGTTTGCCTAGCGTAGTAGAACATACTGAGATATCACATCAGTATATCAGTTCTTTTGGAGCCACCGCAGTGTGCGGTTCGGTTTTTTAAGCCTGCTGTGTCAGAACATCGGCACGTTAAGTGTTTGTTTCGTTCTGAGTTTTTCCAGAGTTTCATTACGTTCTTGAATCTTGATACTATGCGAATTGTTGTGTTCGGTAGTATTGGCTGTTGTCACTGGCCGTGGGCGCAAGCTATTGGCAATTATTATTTTAAAAAATCATTTCGGTAACTGCTTTGGAATGCGTGTATAAACATCAAAGTACTTCCTTGTACAGAGTAGACGGCTTAGATCCAACTCCTGGCCTCCCGAAGTTAGACCAGATAATATGTCAATCGTAAGTTCGACCGGGCGTGCGTTCGGCATTGACAAATCGAGCCGAATGTTAAATGTCAGCCGATAAAATGGACGCGGAAGGGCTGAAGCACACCCAAGTACAAGAAATGTCGTTTATTTAGCCACCGTCCTTGCATGGCGCGTGATGAAATATCCGCCCACTAGCACGGTTATTGCCGGCCGTGGGCATAGGCGTGGCCATTTTGGGCTACTGCCAAAAGCAACAAGAGATGCCAGTGTCGACCTGAAGTGTTTTTTTTTTTAATCTGCACGAAGGCCTGCAACTCGCGACAACCTGATTTACTCTTAAATGGGTTCCTCACAGACAGCCAAGTTGCACCCGGAATTCTAAGTGGGAGCCTACGTGTTCTGTTGGTATGCTGCGAGGAACAGTATGCACTTCTTGCAGTTCGCTTGATACGTGGGGTGAATTCCTTAACTTTATGGTATTATAGGTTACTCGTGGTTAAATTAATCCTTATAAAAACCATCTGGCCGGAATTTATAACTTAATAGAAATTTTAGTTTTTTGCTTCTGTGGTCCAAACTTCAGGACATTGAGATTAAGTAGAAAATCGATGTATATAAATTACTCATAATGGGTAAATATTTAAAAATATATTTTATGAACGAAATTATTGTACGTGAAATATATTTAGGAATACTGCAACGTTTAAAAACTTGTTAATTTTTACATAAAAGGAAGCAATTGTTTGAGTATGGAGCAGCAGCTGAACTCTAAGACAGTAACTCAATAAAACTCGCCTTCCTTCGGAAAAGTCGCCTCGTTTCTTAATTGTATTTATCGGTAATGTTCTCTTGGAAATTTAGCGGAAACCACGCACATTAGGTTACCCACCAAATGTTTAACCAACCGAACCAAAAAAATCTGATCAGATTGTAGGATCTTGTTCCTGCATCATGATTTCTCTTAAATATGCGGTGACATTTAGTTTATTCTCTCCATTTTCCAGGCATATGCAGATGAATGTCTCCGTTTCCCGGGCCTACGCGAATGATTCTCTCCATTTCTCGGGCCTATGTGGATGAATCTCTCAATTTTGGTTTCCCGGGTCTATGTGGATTATTCTCTCCGTTTCCCGGTACTATGTGGATGATTCTCTCCGTTTCCCGGGCCAAAGTAGATGATTCTCTCCATTTCCCGGGTCTATTTGGATTATTTTCTCTATTTCCCGGGTCGATTCGGAAGATTCTCTTCGTTTCCTGGGCCTATGCAGATTTACGACATGTCTCTAGGTAATTATCTGAAGTCTACTCAAATGCAGTCCACGATGTGCCAGATATTGATGTCCATGTGATGTTCCAGGCATCTGAACTGTATCAAAGTCAGACATGTATACTCCAGCCTTTTGCGGTGGGTTCTCGTATTACTAACACAAAACAAGAGAATAATTATAGTAGGAAAAAGTCTTAAACTACAACACACCACTGCGGTGTGTGTGTTAAGTAGTTCCTGCTGAAGATACAAATATGTAAAATTTAATAATGTATTTTATTACATATATTGCACATCATTAGTGGGAAAAGCGATACTTAAAATATACGTATTATTGTATTTGTGGAAACAACTAATGCTTATTCTTGTTCTTGTTATCATAACAATACAGTAAATTTTTAATTTTAAAAGTACAGCTGTCAAATAGTACCCCTGTTTCCTAAAAATGTTCTGTCGACAGTTATAAAAATTGTTTACTGTAGTAGCAGTTATCAAGGAGACAGGGGAAAAAAGTTAATTAACCTATAATAAGGTTGGACGTAGGAGGGGGAAATTAGACTGAAACAGTGTTAATTTAACTGAACGGTCTTCCAAATGGTGTTCGAAAGCAAATTATATGAAAAAACTGGACTATTCGACATGCTACAAGGAGGGCATGATCTCTGGGGGAATTTTTAATCATAACGTATCGGGCAAATTATCTAGTGACGTACATGCTTTACTTGTTATCAATGTGCCTTTTAAGGTAGTACGTTTTTATCAGGAATCATGTTTGCAAGATTTAAAAACGGGATGCATAATTTTTCTTGTTTTACAACAAACATGCCTTTCATAATAATACAGTAAGTCCCCGCTTAACGTCGTATAAAGTTTTTAGAACAACGACGTTAAGCACGAACGACTTGAAAGGATATTTTCCTGACTCGTAGGAACAGGTGTTGCCAAAGGCACCTAGTAAATTTTTGTTCTTAATGTACCTTCACGTAATATTTGTACACGTTCCAGTGTCTTTGTAGGCGATAAGCATTGCCTTTTTGAGAGAATGTTTTCGTAACAGTATTGCTGCGAAAAAAAAACCTTCCAAAATATGTATCGTTAAATTTCTAATCGATATTTATAAATTAAATGAATCTTGATATTAGCTTTGTCTACATTAACTGTGTTCGAACTTCACCGACAAACTTAGGTGGGTAGGGGAAGGTCGTACAGTACCGACCGTCTTACAGTACCAACCATCGCTAGTTCTCGCGTGTGGCACTAGGTAGCAGCACGTTACAGGCATTCAAAGAAGTGCATTATCTTCATTCCTTATATTCTTTGGCGACACCTTTGTCCGTCCAGAGTTGCGAGAGCCACGGGTCTGTGAACGTGTTTGTTGTTATTTTGAGTGCGGAAAGTTATTTTGACGGCCCTGTTTCTCCTGTTTAGGGTGAGTTGTAGATTTTATTTTTACATCTATTTAATCTGTAGACTATTAGGTCAAATTGCATGTA